>VKOC01023041.1:0-10413 GCA_009364415.1 Spea multiplicata
CCATGTCCATCCCTTTATGACCACAGTGTACCCATCTTCTGATGGCTACTTCCAGCAGGATAATGCACCATGTCACAAAGCTCATATCATCTCAAACTGGTTTCTTGAACATGACAATGAGTTTACTGTACCCCAATGGCCTCCACAGTCACCAGATCTCAATCCAATAGAGCGCCTTTGGGATGTGTTGGAATGGGAGATTCGCATCATGGATGTGCAGCCGACAAATCTGCAGCAACTGCGTGATGCCATCGTGTCTATATGGACCAAAATCTCTAAAGAATGTTCCAGCACCTTGTAGAAAGTATGCCACGAAGAATGAAGGCAAAAGGGGGTCCAACCCGGTACTAGCAAGGTGTATATATATATATATACACATAGCATTTAAATCATGATTACCATTATATTCCATACCAGGTAAGAAGAAATATAATATGGTTCCATTGAAACCTCCAGTATTAGGCTGTATGATTTAGTCTATTGCATGCAACCTATTTATTTTTCATTTGAAACATGTAGGCATCTGTTGTGGGAGTCTTATAATGAGGGGTGATGCGAATAGGTTAACAAATACTGCTGAACAAAGAATAAAACTGTGCCAGGCTTAATGACGCCACAGCACCATTCAGATCTACCAATAAAGGAGTTAATGAGAGGTGCCACATGCAGTGCTCTCCAACAAACACTGCACAAAATTAACAGTCTGTGTAAAGAGGCTGTTTACCTAATGGCTTACATTTAACATATTGTACAGGATTTTCAGGGTAACATAAAGACATTTAATGTCATGGTCTCCAGGGGTGCACATACGTTTCCATTACAGATACCACAACTGGAAGTTTACTTTTGTACGGTATTTCTTACAATACTTCAGAAGACGTCTCCGTAGACAAATAATCCTTGCCTAAATTGCTTATCCTGTTCCCTACAGTGTCTGCTTGTACTCCCCCCAAAAAGCAGTAATTAGTGGGTCCCAGTCTTCATCACTAAATAAGTGCAGCAATCAAGCACATTACAATCAATCCTGTAAACGGAGCACACTGGGCAAATGTGCCTCTCAAGTAACTTTACTGCTGACTGTATGGCTGATCTTTCTTGTGTGTTGCTGTAAGCTGGATACACATGATCATAGGCTGCAAAAATGTAAGCGCATACTGCGTATGGCTACATGTATGTAGCACGTGTATACAAACATGTGGAGGTAACATAAGAGATGACTAGACATAAACCAAATTTTATGTACCTTTAGTACTAGCAAATTTTTGTGAAATAAATTTAGAAAACCCCGTTGTGAGTATTTGTTAAGGTTGACAACAATGCAAGAAGGAGGTCCCGCTGATATCCTTTTTTTCCTGTGGACGGTGCTGCTGATGTTGCAGGCAATCCTGCTGACATCAGTGGGCCATCTCGTCTACGCCTGCGTGCCCTTTAGTGAACCGAGGTAGCTGTGCTTCATCAATTTATTGCCCGAAAGTTCACCCCCACCCTTACAAACACTGTGTGAACCAGTAAATGGTAATCAAGTATTCCAGGGAGAAATACCTACGTAGATGCTGAAAGTTAAAGGGGATCTCCCACCATTTCTTCAGATAGCTATGTTAGTCATTTGTGTTCTAATGCTGGTATTGATTAAAGAGCCAGCTGAGTGTAGTGTCTGAGCATAGAAAGACCCCCAAAATATCACCAATGAAAACAATGGGAGCCTTCAGGCCTGAAGATAAAGGAAGTTTATTAGAAAATTGCATAAACCTAGATAATTCTAACCTAAATTACTGTATGCAGCACTGGTTAGGCTCAAGGAGAAAATTTATTTTTGCAATAGGACATTAGTCAATGGTTAGGATGTCAAACATGAATAATATGCTTTTGTGTTTTACAGAAAGATAAAGAATATGGTTAGTATAGAAATTTGTCACTCAGGCATTAATATGAAACTTTAATAACAGGAAAAATGTAATCTTCAGTTTAAGCGCACTTGCTTATTATCAAAGTTAATACCACATTCAAAGTTATTCTCACTTCTTTATGTACATTTGTAACCAATTGACCATCAAAAAAAACCTCAGATACCATCCATACAGGAAATAATCAATAAAATGAATGAAGTAAAGCAATTGGAATTAGCGGCTAACAGGGCCACAGGATCTCCAAAATCATTTGAAAGAACGTTGGATATATGGGAAGATGACAACACAAAATTACACATGTACCAGAAAGGGTGAGACTCCCATAGGGAGAGAGACACCATTGAGGGACTTATAATGAAAATATCTTAACACATCATTCATGTTTTTCACACATTTATGCTCACCAATAACAAAAAGGACTTCCCCTTTAACCCCTTCCGGACCGGCGTTTGCATACTGCGTCTTCACTTGAAGACCGCAGTATTTTTTATATATTTAAATTCCGTGATCGTGATTCGCTGCAAAGCGATCACGTGCACGGAATTGAGGGGGGGTGGCTGCTACTGATCGCTGGGAACACCCAGCGGTCAGTAGCAGCCGCCCCTCGCGATCCCAGCGTTCAAAGCGACGCTGGATCGCGTAAAAGCAGTGACGTACCTGGTATGTCCCGGTCTGCCGGTGACCTGTGACCCGGAAGTACCAGGTACGTCCCGGTCTTTAAAGGGTTAATGAACGTTGCCCATTACTATACCCATTAGGTGGATTTTTAATACACATATAGTGCTTATTTTGATCTGTACCTGGCATTACATAGGTTAATTTAGAATATAGAACGGTAAAATGTAAGGTTTTGGGAAAAGTAACAGAACCACCCCGAGGATATACAAATGAAAAATTCCATCATGTTTAATATTTCCATTTATACCTTGCTTTATCAACAGAAAGCAGGGACAAAATGTACACTCCTGCACCATTCTTCCAAATGAAAAAGTTTCCAACTAAACCTCAAAATGATACTTAGTTTACATTTTCCTTAGACTTTTTTTACACAATAACCTATCCCATTACTCATTGGTATGGTAATATTTGTAATGCTTCGTAAAGAGCTTGAAAGTAAGTGGAGCAGTATCCTAGCAGAGGTGGTAGGGGTTAATACAGTAAGGGAGTTTAAACATGCATGGAGAAGACATATGGCTAGCCTGAATCTACGATGAGACCAAGGACTTATTATGGTGTGAGCCTTTTTCATCTGGGACAACTGCAGGGGAGGGCTTCAACCTTCTGGCCCAGGGGGCAGGTAAAGCGGAGAACTCCCACTTGTACCCACCCTAGTAATTAACACACACTAACACAACCACAATCATACTAAAACACACTATCACGCCTCACGCTCTTACCTTGCTTAATAGCTGTTTGCACATTGTGCTACCCCCTGAAGCTCACAGAAAACCATATGTTATAAATGATGGAATATTTAATATCTAATATTAGAACAATAATTTAATGGCGCTGTTCCACCTACAATTTTTCCCCCCAAACATGAATAACTACTTAAGTGACCGTGACTATATGCACACTAAATGAGCTCACCGTTATTTTAAATCACTTCATATTGTGACTCTGCAATGAAATCAATCTGCCATGCTATGCTTTGCTTATCCATCCCGTTTCCGAAATGACAGAAGCGTACTTGGGATTTCTTTAAGTAAAGCTGCTTCCAGCAATGTCCCATAAAGGGACACAGTTATGCTGGTACGTTCATTTACTTTCTAATGCTGTTCTGGTGGGACAGAGCTTATTTTCCTTCTCTCTACAAGATGCAGCACTTATCTAGTGATATTTTAAGAGGCATCATAGGTGGAACAGCACCTTTAAATAGCACAAGAATGTTGCTAATATCTAATGCCTGACATTATACACTATACTATAAAGAATATTTCCATTTTTAAATATTGTTTTATTTTTATATTTTTAATAGCCAGTAATCTATAACCAGATTCTTAAATTCCTTAAATGCATTTGTAGATTTACTCAAAGTAACTTGCAGTGTTTATAACATAGTTAGTGGTTTTCTATGTTGGTAACATATCTGTTTAAACTCAGATCTGTATCCAGAGTTCATTTGTTTTTTGGTGGGTTAATTCAGAATGATATTTAACAAGGTCAGATTCCAGATACCGAAAAAATATTTGACACTTTCCAGGGTGTTTACGACTTTTAAAAAATCATATTGCCCCATAGCTATGCCTGTAAATATCTGCAATAATTGAGTTTCTGAGGTCAGGGAAATGGCTACGTTTTATTCACACACAGCAATGCTAACATGATCCACACAGGTCTAATTTTAGTTTATGGTTTCAGGTAAAAACTGGAAAAGAAACACTGAAAAAAGTATATATATATTTAAACAATTACTGTAATGAGACTAAAGTAAAGTGTGGTACTGAAAAAAAATATTCCCAAACCATTTTTAAACGAATTAATTGGTCACATCACTAATTATTGAAGGCTATCACTTTCAGTGATTTCAGATGTACATCATTGTGTAATTATGTTTTGTAGATACAGATCATGGGATCCAGATCATTCTGTAATATTTCTATGTTTAAGTACTTTACACAATGATTACTAATCTTGCAATTTTTGGAACCTTATTTTTATTTTTGCTAAAATGTTACTACAGATAGTTTGACGTCTTACAGTGTAACAGGGAAAGAAAGAGTGCAAACCTTTGACCCACAGTTCATAGGTGCATCAGAATTCCAAGGGTGGGTCAGGTTTTTAGGGGTCCCAGGCAACGAGATTTGGAGGATCCATTTCTAACAGTCATTAAATTAATTATACACACACAACTTCTTAAAACATACTTCCAGACAGTATTTGCTACAATTAATATCCTCCTCAATGGTTACCTTTTAACTTGAAGCTGGAAAATGTAAATCATGCACCTCCGCTCTTCAGGATGAGGGGGGGACCAAGAGACTGACCTTGCTGGAGGTCTATTGTGAGTCCAAGACAGTGTGCCTAGATAGGACATAAAATGATATCTAAGCCTCATTACAGATACTTTGCTAACAGTGCAGAATAAAGGTATTCTATCTCCTCATAGGGATACCTTATTGTATATGCAATGCAGGCATAAGTAACAGAACCATATCTCCATATTTCCCTCCACAAACTAAATAAGAAATACCCACAAGTATCCAAGCAAAGCGGCGGTGCTCTTTATGGAGCCCAGAGTAAGGCAGTACACGCTACCCCTTGTCATTTTTAAAAAGAAAATACTTGCTGATTTTTGTCTGTGAGACTCCTCTCTGCCTGGAAGGCAGCCTGACTTGCTCAGGCTAAGACCGGGTCCTGTGCCTCTTCATGGTTCACTCCTTCTATACAGAGTGATCCTGGCATGCTGGCACATCTATTCAGTCATCAGACAGATCCTTCTCAGGGAAAGACTTTTTAGTCAGGCTTTGTTGTAGACTTCAGAGCCCAAAAAACAGAACTGCATGGGATCTGCACATTCTCCATGACTCATACTCATGACTTAAAGGCAGCTCATCAATAAGCCTACAATTATCTCTCGCTAGATATCATCCTACCATTCATATTTCTTGATTCTGCATATCAAGACCTACCATTCTACATATCTGATTCTGTACTCAAATTTTTCATCTATGGCACCAGCTATTTCTTCTACCTACTCTTAGGATCTAGCAGAGCAATAGTTAGATGTTAGTACAGATTGTAATAGTAAAATAACTGTGCCGGTATATATTTTTCATAGACATTGGAGACATATACACAGTCAAGGGATACCTTGAAAAACTTGCAATTCCCAAACACTTTCCTCTCCCCTCACTAGCAATCCACCTGAAGAAGAGACTTCTATGGTCATGAATGCCTTTATGATTCAACACCTATTTATATGTCTGCTCAATAAAAGGTATCAATGTTTGACTAAAGACTCAAACTTAGACCAACATGACCATATCCAGTCTTCTCATTCCAAAGCCTACACATATTTCCTGAACCGACCAACTAAAGCCAGCAACTTAACAGCTGAGAAGTAACCTAATTGAGGGATCATGCAGATTTTGACAACATGAAGTTGACATAGCAGACAAGATGAGAAGAAAGTTTATTACCTGTTGCCAAATTCTATGTTTCTCTATAGCTGATACTCATATGATTGATGAGTTTAAATACCTATTATTGTTGTAATCAATAAGCACTGTTACAGACTACAGACCTGTACAAACTCAGTTTCAAAGATTCCAGAAACATGATTCATATGGTAGCTAGCAGGGATAGGCAAAGTGTTCGTACAAGGACACCAGTGTCTGTGGCAAGGTTTGTGAAGGCCCATGGAACATCATTAAATTGTCCACCACAGACCTCAGTAAATATCAACCATGAGCAATGTTGGTATCTACCTCTGGTAGCTAGTTCTATGCTTGTAAAAATAACTTGTTATCATGTAACTACCAGAGGTAATGCTAACCATAATTTTGTCTGTGAAATGCAACTAACTGGACTCATGTGTTCGTGGATATTATTACTATGGGAAGTATTGCCTGAGTTAGGAACCTTCTGCTATACAAAATCCAATTTGCATTGAAATCCCAATTGGGCTTTCATTTTCCAAAGCCAGCAAATCTACATTTACTACCCTACCTGATCTGACATTGGCAAATGAATCATATCCGCAGATATGGCTTTATTATTCAAACTTCTATTCACAGCATGATATTCCACAAAATAATCATCTATATACACATATATAGAAAAATAAGCATAAAATCTGGAAACATTTTTTCTCTGGAGTGTGTTTGATAAATCACTTCCTTCCACTGACTCTGTATGAAAGAACTTGCAATCTGTCTCTTGGAAAATCACTACAGACGCTCAGCAGGAGGGGTTCTGCACATGACTGAATTGCCTTGTGTTACCTTATCTTGCATCACAAGCTTCAACAGTCAAAAATATATTTGCTTTCTGACATGTAAGAAGTTTCAAGAATTTAAGGAAAAATCTGACTGTTGCAGCACAATTAGATGTAACTCTTCCTTGTACTAGGATACAATTTATGGCATACAACATGGATTTGATACTCTAGAATTTGACAAACCCAACACCAGAGCTTAGAAAGACAGGGTGTAAATTTATCATTTTTTAAAAAGGAAAATGCCAATACTGAAAACCCTAATAAACACATATATATCTATATATATCTATATATATATATATAATATATACAGTATATTGTTGTCCTGTTTCTTTATTATATCACTATATGTTTCTAACTTGTCTTATAACTGGCTGAGAAGTTGGAAGTGAATGTGAGCCATCATGTAAAGATCTGTTATGCGCTACTGATGACAGTTCTTTTTTAAACAGGTTGTTTCTGCAATGTATAATATAATACGGTATATATATATATATATATAATATTATATATATATATTCATTTTGCTATCATTTGTCATTATTCAGTCCAACTGCTTATAAAAAAAGCATTAATATGGTTAACATTATCACAGAATTTAATTATAAAATACCAAATGTATCTGTGCTCTTTTCTTATGTCAGGGTCAAAATATACATGCAAAAAGTCATTGGGCCTAGGTATTTTTAGTGTTATTGTGTCCTTTTTGTAGGAAACATGGGACTACTGCTATTTGATTCTCAGTGGCCATTATTTCAATTCTGAATTCTGGTTTACAGTTCACATTTGATTTTAGATATGTCGGTTTGTTTTCTCTCTGCAACTCTTATAGCCTGATTTTACTATCATTCGTTGCTTTTTTGCAACACTTATAAGCAGAAGTGTCATTTTTATGACAACTATAACATACCTATTTGGACCTCTCAGATATAATTATATTCCTGCACTACCCTTCATAATGAAATGTAAAATTAAACTACCTTGATACAATATGAAGAACAGTATGATATATTAGAACGGACTTTGTAATCTACTAAAGTGAATGACACAGTTCACCTAACAGCATTATCTGTATGTGTTTCTGTAACTCGCGGGACATTATATAATAATCATTATGATCGAAATTGCTCAGTAATGCACAGACATGCCATTGCTTCTAAAATGATTACAGATAATTATTGTACTAATGTTTCCACTTACTCTCAGATGCCTTTTACAGAGTACGTACAGACCCACAATGCCTCCAAGCATTGCAGGGTAATGTAAGGCCAGGTAACCAAATACTCCCATAGTCATTATGCACAGCTCAGCTGGGATATTAGTGCAGCTGACTTTATTGTGAAGATGATAGCTGAAATTTATCATCACTTAATGTTTAACAAGTAAGCTTCCTGTAATGCTAGAATACAGTATTTACTGTTCACCGGCTCATGGAGTAATTCAAGGAGACCACTTTGTACAACCATTTTTGTAGCAAGATATTTTGAAAATAATTGCAAAAAAATTTAAAAAAGAGCCAGAGGCAAACCTTATACAGTGCTGCAAAATCAGTAGCCTGCATAGATACTACAGTGAATCCAGCGGCAGAATGAACCATGTTCAAGACCACAGTTTAAATCTGTTAGGTGCACCAACCAACTTGATGTATAGCAGAGACATCACATATACCTCTGAAGGACTGTTGGAAATGATGAGTTTGTGTGTGCACCTGAAGGAGAGTATGTATGTACATTGGTGTGAGAAGTCTATTTGTCTGGGTGAGGCTAGGTTTCCACTTGGGTATTCTTTGCAAAAACGCCCATAATAACGCCAATTCAGCCACACGGCGTTTAGCGTTTTTTCAGTCCTCTTTGGCGTTTTACTGCTTTTTTGGGCTCTGTGGAAGTTATTCAAAATCGCAGCATTTTTTGCAAGGAAACCTTGGCGTTTTTCTCCAATAGAAGTCTATGGGAGAGAAAAACGCCATGAAAACGCCATGTGGGTTTTGCCTTGGCGTTTTTTATGGCGTTTTTTTCCACACAGTTACAAAAAAGGGGCAGGACCCAGGAAGAGGAAGAGCTGCCATTTTCCCAGTACTGTGGTAAAACGTTTATCTGCTTGTACACTGTGTGCTGTCTCTGTGTAATTTATTAGCAGCATGGCACCCAGAATTGTCTTTGATGTGTCCAAGCTTATTCAACTTATTCAACTTTTGGGGCCAATCTTCCTAGAGGAGCAGACATTCGGAATAAAGCATGCCTTACAAACCACAGAAAAGAGAAAAAGGGTCCGCTGGGGCGTTTAAGTAGACTCTACCAAGTAAATGACATCAGGAGGGGGCAGATACTTGCCATTTATCCTAATCCCTTTTAGCTGGGTGAAAATTCTAACTTGTAAATGCTGGCAAAACTGCCTAAGGTCAAAAAAGCAATTTCCACAGAAAGGCTAAAACGCCAGAAAAAAACACCAGAAAAAAACGCCAAAACGCAGGAAAATGCAGTGGTGTTTTTCCTGGCGTTTTTCATTAAGAAAATAACGCAGGAAAAATACCCAAGTGGAAAGCTAGCCTTAAAGGGGCAGATAGTACTGTAATCATCATGCTTTTTTAACCAAGTACCTCAAACTGTTTGATTCATACATTTAAATACTGAAATAACCCCTAGTCTACCAAATGCGTTAGAGCTTTGCTCTATAGATGCGACTTTGCTTTTCATTTCTAGATATGGGTACTAAAAACAAATATTTATACATATATATATAAAAAAAGATAATAATAATAACTTACAGCCATTTTAATTCATGTAAGTGACTGAATACACCCTCCTCTAGGCTAACAATGCAGTTGTTACTAAGATATCTGAAAGAAGAAAAAAGCTTATAAAACATAGTGACAACAAAAATAATAATATATTCAGGACTGTCCAAATATTGGAAGATTTTCTTTCCTGGTGGGTACCACTACCTAGGGTGTTATAAAACATTAGCATATGGATTAGGTTAACATATAGTTGGGGGTACGAGTAGTACCCTTTTTAGTTAAAATTAAGATAAACAATGGGCCACCAAAAAATAAACTGGTGGCCAAAATACCTTCAACTTTTTTCCTCTAGTTAGGAATATATATAGCAAGGTATCAGAGGATGTAGGATGTATTTTTCAGATCTTAACCATTGACCAGTCCATCCCACCATTCTATCTGATCCAGCTCTCCTTGAACATTCTCCTCTCCTTGAACATCATCATTCCATCCGACAAAGCTTTATCTACAACATTTACCAATCATGTACCATTCCACCTGACCCCCATACTCCTGAACCCATCTCACTATTCAAGCTAACATGATATTAAACATTCTCTCTTATTCCATGGGCCTAATTTACCTTGGACGTTCCGTCACCATTAAATTTAACTCAGCTGTTATTGTACATTCCATCTAATCTAATTTAACTCGAGCATCACAATTCCATATGACTGAGATTACCATGAACATTCCATCCAAATTATTTCATCATATACCATCTGACCCAGTTTACATTGAATACTCTGTCCCACCAGCCCATCTCACCTTGAATATTTTGCTCTCCA
>VKOC01023046.1:0-13509 GCA_009364415.1 Spea multiplicata
GGAGGCCCACTGGAAGGGCAGACGGGTACGGAGGCCCACTGGAAGGGCAGACGGGTACGGAGGCCCACTGGAAGGGCAGACGGGTACGGAGGCCCACTGGAAGGGCAGACGGGTACGGAGGCCCACTGGAAGGGCAGACGGGTACGGAGGCCCACTGGAAGGGCAGACGGGTACGGAGGCCCACTGGAAGGGCTGACGCTGCAAACTCCACTCCGCGAACTCCTGGCCTTTTACCTGCGGCCATGTGTCACGGGTCCAAGCTGGTGACTGGAAGGACCCAGCGCGCCCGATGTAGTTTGCAGGAGTCACGATGCAGCAGTGGAGTCTGGGGCAGGGCCTGGTTGCAGGGAGACCACACTCGCCCAGGCGTTGAGCACCTAGGTTAGTGCAGCCAAACACCAGCGCCCTGATACGGCAGCAGATGTAGTCCAAAACAAAACGAATCCTGCAAGCACCCTGGAGCAGGCATGAAGCATATCACTGAATCACGAGCAGGATGCTGCAGGCTGGGAGAATGGAAGCTAAGCAAAGGGTTAATGTAGCAGACACATAACAAGCAAGGGAAAGGGAGACCAGGCAAGAAACATGATATGAGATATGCACGAGAAGTGGCTAGAAACATGACATGAATAGCGTAAAGTAAAACAGGCACAAGACAAGGAATAAACATAACCTGACAAGACATACATGGTACAGGGCACAACAAAGGACAGGGAAGAAGGCAAGGAACACAGGGGAAGGAGTGAGGAGCCGGAACCCTCGGACGCTTCTTCCTTTAAGCAAGGATAGGAAATCTTAACTGGGACATGGGGAGAGGAGAGAGGAACCAGAATCCTCAGATGATTCAAGGAAGAAGGGCAAAGGTACATAAAAGACAGACAAACATGAATACAGAAACTAGCCTAGGACTACAAGATAACTATTGGAGATTTTGTCACATGATATGGCCATAGTATGCTTAGCCCACCACTACGCCAAAGTACTCCAATGACGGTGGGTCCTAACGCTAATCCCTGCTGACAAAGATACAAAACAAACCAAACATGGAAACCAAACATATAGCACTGAGACATACCTTAGACTGCAAACTGCAGACTGAGACAAACAGAACACACAGGTGGGGCACACCTAATAAAGGAAGCAGAGCTGAAGCAAAGAGCTGGAGCAGAAGCAAGGAATGGAAAATAGAACAAAGCAAAAGGAAATCCAGGAATGGATCAAAGCAAAGCAGAGAAACTAAAGCAGGACAGATATGCAGCTCCACAGCCTGGGCAGAACGTGACACTGGGCAGAACGTGACAATTAGAAAGCTGAGCTCCATTGACTTGCATGGTTGAATGCAGTACCTGTATTCAACCTGCAAGTGGAGCCAGAGTTCTCTAGAGGGTCTGGAGACCCTCTAGCGAACTTTTTCGTCTTTATTGTTTGTTTTCCCGGGGCGCCGCCATCTTGCTGATGGCGAAGATCACCGGCAGCTGCGGCTGTGACCGCTCTCCGGTCACAAAACAGTCACAAGCACAGTCATATGCCTAATTGTGACACTAATATTTATCAATGAGCCTGCAACTTCTACTGGCATCACTTATATATATCTAATGCTTGTCCCTTCCCCTTGTAAATGCTTATTGGCCAGAGTAAAAACCTACAGGTTGTTGGATGCATCAATGATTATCATCAATGAGACCCCCCAATTTTCTGTTCCCTTCTATCAGTCATTTTTATGTACCCCTCCTTCCCACTTTACCTCATGAAAGAGCACCAAAACGGGTTGTAATGGCATCAAATTGTAATGGCAGCAAAACAGTGCAAAGCACAGCTTAGGTAGAGGGCCTACATGACTGGCAACAGAAGGCATTTATACAGCTGATAGACACTTTCCACCACAGGGCAGAAAGGTTGGTTGTTGGCTTCCTGTGCCCTTTTTGCTGACTATGTACAATGTGTCTTCCCCTTTGTTTAGTTCCATGTGCACTCCGTATATTATTAGGGAGTTAGAACATTGTCTATTTTCTAGCGAATATTGTGGCATTTTATGAACTATTATCCACATTCACCTGGATGACAAAAAAACATAACAATATAGGTACACAATCACCATTTCAGTCACAAGAACTAAAATGTTTAAGCACTTCAAGATAAAAAAGGAAAGGTATAGAATAACATGTGTACAATGTAGTTAAATGACTCAGACTAAATGACTAAAGCAATGCATTCAGAAAAAATTTACTTTTGATTGCAAAGGGAAAGGTTACAAAATTGTCAGACCTCTATAAACGCGGAACACAGCATGAAACTGCCTCCAGTCATTGCTGATAGTATCACCTTCCCAGTTGGTGGGGACAGATTTGGATAAAATTAGAAATAAAAGACCACTTTCTTCAAACTAACCCCAGAGTACAAGTTTGAAGCAGCAAGGAATTCTTTCAATCAATCCACCAGAGAACACAGTGCATACCTGGGAACTCGCTGCTCGCTGCTCCTCCAGTTCTCCGGGTCAAGACCCGACTCCTCCGGGTCGCGGGAGTGGGGTCTTGACACGCCCGCTCCCCCGCCCATTTTTTCCTTTACATGGGGGTATTCCCCCCGACATCAGCGGGAACGCCCCCGGCGTCAGTGGGGCCGCCCCCAATATCAGTGGGAATGCCCACCGACGTCAGCGGAAACTCCCCCGGCGTAAACGGGACCACCCACCAACGTCAGTGGGATCTCCCCTGATGTCGGCGGGACCGCCCACCAACGTCAGCAGGACCGTCCGCTGATGTCAGTGTGCAGTCCTGGCCGTGTCCCGCAACGGAAGGCTCTGGGTAGCCGGAGCCGAGAAGTTCCCAGGTATGCTTGTATGTTGGAACTCACCCTAAAAAATGTAAGCAATATATATAAAGTAGATGTTAAATGAAAACTAAAGGAGAATAAAGAACTTAAAATAGAGGCAATCACAGGGTATATCGTAGCTTTTTGAAGTACAAAATGTCAAGGCTCAGAAATGTATGATTTCTTTCAAAATACATTGGGTTAGATGGTCAGCTAAACATAGAAGGGGTTACATCATTCAGTTAGGTTCATAAGTATTTGGATAGTGACACAATTTCATGTTTTTGATGCTGAAAAAGATAACAATCAAGATGAAATTAAAGTATAGACGTTTATCTTTCATTTGAGGCTATTTACATCCAGATTGGGTGAATGGTATAGCAATTACTACAATTTTCATACACAGTCCCTCCATTTTCAGGGGCTCAAAAGCAATTGGATAATTGACTGAAGAGCTGTTTCATGTCCAAGTATGGGCTGTTCCCTCATTATATCATTAACCATTAAGCAGCTAAAAGGTCTGGAGTTGAACCCGAGTCTGACATTTCCATTTGGAATTTGTTACTGTGAATTCTCAATATTAATCATATAGTTTGACTGCATTTATGAACTATTTGGCATATCTAGTCTCCCCATTTTTCTGATATAGAGAGCTTATCCAGTCCTTGATCATGTCTTAAATATGACTCTCCCATTTCTCCTGAGCACATAATAACATATCTTTAACATATCTTGCAACATTGCAGGGGTTAATGCTGCACAATTTCACTCATGGCCCTCAACCACCCTCTTTTCTACATACAAAATAGACCTCAAAATATATCTGCTTACACTCAAGACATTCAAACACCCACCTAAGACATACAAATTGAGGATTCCATCATACTATATGGCCATATATTGCTTATCCAACCACAACATCAATGTACCCCATGTTTGGAGAGTCCTTTCTAGTTTTTCATGGCTATGTTTCTTATAAAAGATCTGAATCAGTGGGACAGCTTTGGATTTCAACCCAATGAGACTCTCAATCAATTGAAAGCCTTCTCTGGACATCATTAATAAGGCAATGAGGAGGGTTGCTCAACCCTAAGGTTTGTCAGAACCTGCAAAAAGGCACAGCACAACAAATATACAAAAAGGGAGTGCGCAACAGATAAAGCATAAAAAGCATACACATTCAGATTCCCAGGTTGCTGCTACAATGACCAATAAATACATAAAATAAAGCAAGAATTCAGTGCATACACAGGGAATACCATTCAAAAAATACCAATCTAAGACATATTGAGGATTCAAGACTATAAGGCCATATACTGTTTTCTCACACCCTTTTGTCCCCTGAAAATGATGGTCAAATGTAGTACAACCACAAGTTCTAAAAAATGTAAACTGGTATGATGAGTTGTGTTTTATCCAGCCATATATATTAGTTCAAAACAGCATTTTACTTAACAAAAAATGCTTCTTGTTCTCTCAATAAAAAGTATTGTTGCATCACCAAAAGCTGAGTAACACCAAGCAAATATTGTATTGCTAGTTCCACAAAAGCTTTAAAGCTATGTAATACTTGTATGTTTCAAAACCGTGCTAGTTTTAATGATATATGTTGTTTCTCAATCCAGTATATATTTAAGTATGTGTTTTAGCACCATCCCTATGTGCACCTACAATTACCGTATTGCCCCACACTACATAATAGTAACCCTTGGTCTCATAATACGCCCAAAGATTTCATGATGCTTGGCATCATGCTTACAATGGGTCCAGGTCTATAGGTTTAGTAACAACCACAAACAAAACCATTCTTTCTTAATGTTGTTAGACCCATGGATATTACATTGCATAATTAATTGAAAGAACAATAATTATCTTGTTGTGGAACTTTAAGAACAGATTCTCAAAATGTTCTTTGGTAACATATACAGCACACTGTTTTATGCAGAATTGTGTCTAATCTTCTTTTAACTGGTAGAAAGAGATATGAGCTACCAGCATTTTATGTGCACACAAAAGAGACATCTACTGGCTTTCTCTTATCAGTTGGATTAAAGCCAGTTTTAAATAGCGTTTAAATGAATGTCCCTATTCTTAAAAATGATAAATAATTCATGTTTTCCCTGGGAGATAGAAATAAATCAGGGCTTGTTTTGTTTTGTAAGTCAATACGGTCTCATGGTCTTATTGAAAAAAAACAATTTGCTAAACCTCAGAAAGATGTTTTGTGTCTTTTGCTTTATTCTACGCTTGGAAAAGCCATGCTGGGTTTTAGGCTCAGTAGAAAAACACCTGCCTGTACTTACTCATAGCCCAGTCTGTTTTTCTTTCACTCAGAAGCCTTCTGATTAACTACCCTTTTTTATTTCGGGAAATTTCAAACTGGGAATATATATGCCAATTGTTAAAGAAAGACATAAATACTTTTATGTGATTTGAGTGCCCTGTGTGGCTTTTACATCTAATCAGACTGTGATAGAATATTGTGTCAAAAGAATTTCAACTTGGAAGTCACAAATGTATTTCTTTGATAAAACCAACTGATGACTAGAAACCCACTATTTTAAAAGAAAGTTAGGAGTTATTAAACTCTCTTTTGCCTAAATCAACAGCTATTACACAGAATACTCTGGGAAAGGATTACTATATGAGAGTAGTTAAAAACACACATTTCCAAACCCACTCACAGACAAAATTTGCATTTCTTTTAGAAAAGTTGAATTTAACCATTAGTATGATTTAGCGAAAGTAGACTTTAGTGATTTTTGGATATGAAAAAGGTGTCTGTGCAAAAAGCAGATAAAAATCATGCATTGTCAATCCAACTCATGGATGAAATTCTCCCTTTAGTTTAGTTGATGAAGTTGAACTTGACGATTTTTGGGTATGATTGATCACAAAAATCAATGAGGTGGAACTATAAAATAAATGATGTGCTTATAGACTGCGTATAAGTTCAATTTGCACTTTTTCAAGGTTTTCAAGGTTTCCTGTCTCTAGTACAGGCAATTCATTAGATGAAATGTAATAAAGTCAGGTTGTGATTACTGATCATCCCTGACTGATAGCTGAGTATGTGTAAGTAATACCGAAAAATGGCCACTTTATCAGACCTCCGTTTCATCTTTAAAAAGACTTATATACAGAGATGTTTTAATTATAATTTTTCTGCAGCAGAAAAATACAGCATTCTGATTATTCTGGACTTGTCCTGGGCAGGGCAATTCCTAGTGGGGTGCGGGGACCTGGGCCAACTTGGCTTTTGCAGGGCCCCCATTAGCAACAAATTCATGTAACTGGCGTGAGAGAAACCACTGAGAATGAGAGCACCAATGGTGTTGGCTGGTTCCAAAAAGCTATGCGATAATGCTGAACTATGAGATATTGATTTGTATATAATTTTTTTATTATGCTGTGGAGACTGTGCCGGCTAAGCTTAAAGCTCAACTTAATATATTCAGGATGGCAACTGCAGAGTTGTGGCTGGAGGCACTGTCTTGGGTCGAGTGTATTGCAGCCACCAAGGTAAATACAGCACTGGACTTCCCTCCTCGTATCAATGCGGTGCCAGGTCTAATGGGCATCCTGCAAGAGTACCCAGGTGTCCCTGTCTCTGCCAGTAAACCTAGACTCACCACTGTTATGGTATTATAGTATAAATTAAAGGCTGCAACCACTTAGGACATGTGTCCCTAGAACGAATATGCCACAGCTCAATGCCCCCCACACCTTGATTCCAGCCTGGTGTTGCATAGAAACAGCAACTCCCAACTTGTAAGTTAAAACTTAGTTCTAACTAGAACTTCCCTTTCTAGTTGGCGCACAGGAACCACAAATCTAGTGGGAACACATTATTTTGTTGTTCCACCCTCTCTTTAAAACGAAACATTCTTATATCACGTATATGCCTTTGAACCTCTGGATTTAGATCATGGCCTTGTGTTCTAACATTTCTCCTCTTTTGAGGTCCCTGCCACCTTCTGTACTTACGTTTCAACAAGATTTAATTCAAGCAGAAGCAGCAGCAGCATCTTAGGGCTTATGGTAATACAGTCTAACCTTGATGTTGCTTATCTGCAGGATAATTTAAACAAAGTGGGGAACTAGGCAAGTGGCAAATGAAGTTCAATACAGAGAAATATAAAGTGCTGCAATATGGGAAAATAATAACAATGCAATATATACTTTAAATAGTACAAAACTACTAAGGAGAAGGATTTAGTAACAATTGTAGACAGTCCATAATGCCAGTCACAGGCTGCTAATGATCAATAAGATTTTGGCTTGTATAAAACAGAGTATTGACAGAACAAGGATATCAACTTGTCTGTTTACAAGTCAATTGAAAAAAATACATGGTGCAATTCAAAAGCCATTAAAAAGGACATTATGAGACTGTCACCTACCTGAACAATCTGTGGCCGCCATGAGTAGAGGGAGACCCCTTCCGCCAGCCAGCAGCTGCAGCAGCCACGATGAAGGAGAGGGAGACCCCCTTCGTCAGCCAGCAGCCGCCCCATACAGGAGAGTGAGACCCCCCTCTGTCAGCCAGCAGGTGCAGCAGATCCAAAATAAAGAGCTCTCCTGTGACCTGTTTATTAACAGAAAATTACAAAGAACAAGAGGTCATCCTCATTTCATCGACAACAAAGGAAGGGATTCTTTACAGTAAGGACAATAAAAATATGGAATTCACTGCCAAGAAAGGTGTTGTTATCAAATATAGTAGATGCCTTCAAAAAGGATCTAGATATTTTTTTTAGGAAAAGCAGAACTTAAAGGTTCAGCAATTAATATATTAATCAATATTTTGACAATAAATTACAGATAATTTATTTCTATATAAATTGCAAACATCCCCACAATGGATAACATTGGGGGTTTTGTATGACAAGGCATTCTAATGCAAAGTAACAAATGCGGTCTTATCACTTTGGCAGGCGAAGAAATCGTACTGCTGAATAAAAGATTCCATTGGTTGGCATGGTAATTAGACCACTTAAATCACTTTTTTATATGTAAGCATATTTTACAAGTACAATATATCATGGTGCTATATACTGTAAATCCAAAAAATTATAATAACTATATTGTATCAACACACCTAGTGGTACATAATTGGCTCTACATAGCAATGACGTTTTGTATTCAGTTTTAGATGCCACAAGAATGCCTGACTGATGCATACAGAATTTCCCGGGACAGTCCAGTATTTTTGGAGTCCATTACGTTTTAACTGTATATGTCTATACAACCTTAACCATTGTAAATGAGCTCCAAACTACCCAGCATCTGTACTAGGTAGCCTAGAGCTCAATGCTACAGGGCCACATTGAGTGCTTGACCCTGCGCCTTTAGACCCCATCCCCTTTGTCCCTGGATCCAGAAGGGAAATGTTGGTGTGTACGACTCATGTGTTTAGAAAATGTTTATGATTAATAACCATCTCATGTATCCATTGCAACAACAAGATCAGACTTTATTGGATTGACAGTGATTATAATTTTAGATTTGACATTGCATTTATCATAGTGACACTTTTTTCTTAGAATATGTTGATTCAGCTAAACCACGTAAAAACATCATTACATAATATATTTAGCCAGTAATGTCATCCTATATACTTTTCTAGTTTTATTTTAGCTGAAATGAGCTGATCTATTACATGAAAGTCAAAGGGTCACTGCTCTGGGGTCAGTCATTTCTAGCTGCTTTGAGGTTGTATTTAATGGCAAATAATGCTAATGGCATAAAATAGAAGGCTTAAATATGCTCACTCAAAATGTATGTAAAAAATGTACATGTATTTGCCTTTTAAAGCTGACACTTCTCTTAATGTTATTTTTGCGCAGTAATGGTTGCATTTGTATTTTAATGATATAGTTGTACTTTTTGGGACAACCACTGCTTTTTTTGATGCGATGAATGGCATTGCTAAATTTCCAAAGCTCTTAGGGTTCAATATTCCATACTAAACCCTGGCCATATAGTGTGATAGAATCCCCAAAATGTATGCCTTAGAAAGGTGTTGTTTGAGTTGTATTCACTGGATATGCATTGATTTCTTGCTTTATTTTAGGCAGACATACAGAAACAGGTGAGGAAAGCCCTGCTTAAAGGAACTTCAATTTATCTTAAATTCTTACACGTTGGACACCCTGTAATATTTGCCATGAATTGTAGCAGTGTCTGTGTAGGGATTTTTTGCCTATCCCTTCCTGATCAGCAAGGTCACTGGCAGCTCTTTGACTATTACGGTACATTTACCATAAACATTCGAAAGAAAACTTGTAGCACCATAACCAAAATATAACAATACCTTCCAAATGTAACTGCCTTTAAAGCCAACCTGTGGGAGAAAATTGCCACTGGCACTTTAATGCCAGTGGCCGCTACAAGATATACACGTGACTGCAAGCTGGATGTGCATCCAGTGAAAGTCCATAGCATGCGACCACGAAAATTACATTTATTGGTTGTGTGTCTTAAAGTGCTGGGGCTGATTTTCATTTCTAATCAATTCCTGATATCTAGAATTATTTAGTTTCTCTATGTTTAACTATTACTTAGTGCATCACCTGGAATTAAAAGTACTATGATTTCATTTTCACCCTGGAAGGTTACAATTAAGTTGCATAAAAATGAATATTACATTAAAACAATACTACTCTCTGATGTAAATCAAGAAAATGTGTCAACAAAATGTGAATGTTTTCAATTTTATGTATAGCAGCTTTGAATCTTAGTCAGTTGGCTTATACAATGTAATACATCAAGTCATGTACAAAAATAATCTCTCTACCCTTCCAGTCAACTGTAATATTTATAAATCTTCATAGCTGCAGAAAGCTCTATTTTCAGGATGAAAGATTTCAAATTTCAGGCATTTTCCATTGAAAACTCCAATATTAAGTTAGCTCCATAGCAGCACCGCTCCCCACAATGGAGCGATCGTGCAGCAGTAGAAGGCCAGGGCTTTGTCCCAGGGTTCTGTCCCTTGAGACACCGATGCTAGTAAACCGGTGATTGTTGAGTTAATCCTGCTGTCATGGGAGTGATCACAGGCTCGGGAGGGGCTCCGACAGGCTGTTGCTGGTCTGCCCGAACTCACCTTTCAATCGTGAAGAGAATAATCTTCAATTGGTGAAGATAGTGGAAGATGTAATATTGCATCTAGACTTGCGCATTTGTTTTCGCATGAATGCGTCTTTGCACAGAAATTTGCCGTTTCGGCCATTTGTCAGAATGACTAACAAACAATGGACGGAAAAAAAGGAAACTAATGCACGAATTACGTAAATCTTTGTCTATTCGTTCCATCGCCGTGGGTGACATTTTAACAACACGTAGAGGAGGAAAATCTCGCCATTCTGTCTGCACTAAAAGGAGGAACATTGAAAGAAGTGATCTTTATTTGTCAAATCAGCTCACTCCTGTTACATCATGTTGAAGGCTTGTCCAATGGCTGTGTGGCATCTTTCAAAGAAAAGAAAAGCAGTCTAGTAATGGAGAGCATCTGACCACTTACAGAGTGAGAACTGAGAGCTGAGTGAGACTAATTTAAGAGGAATTTTTTAAGTGCTTCTGTCAGCTGTGTATTCTTGTGCTAGCGCTGTTGAGCTGAGCTTCCCTCACAGTGCCTGACTGGCAATATGTTGACCGCAAGCACACCTGTTGAATAACGACCCCAAACACACCTCCAAGACAACCACTGCCTTGCTACAGAAGCTGAGGCCAAGCATGTCTCCAGACCTTCATGCCCAAGAGGGTTAAGGCAATGCTGGGAAATATTGGTGGCCACACAAAATATTGACACTTTGGGCCCAATTTGGACATTTCCATTTAGGGGTGTACTCACTTTTGTTGCCAAGGTTTAGACATTAATGGCTTGACTTATTTTGAGTTATTAATGTGTTGAGTTATTTTTATACAGGCTGTACACTCACTACTTTACATTGTAGCATGAAAAGATATAACATTTTTATAAAACTGTGAGGGGTATATACTCAGTTAAGTATGTTACCGTATTTGCTCGATTATAAGTCCTCTGACATATACCCCTTGTCTTATAATCGAGGTCGTCTTCTAATCAGACCTCAAATGAGGTCTGACTATGAGACTGAGATCTAGATCAACCACATCGCTGCACAGGACCTGGATACTCCTGTCTGGTAACCTTCGCTGCTGCCAGCACTTACACCGGGCTTCTATCGCCGAGTGCCGGCAGCAGCGGAGGTTGTCTACTCGCATCGCGCATACCTTCCCCGAATGCCAGAGAGGAGAATTCCGCTGCAGGGAACCGGGATCCTCCTGTCTGGCAGCCGGTGGATGTCCACACGATGCGCACAGACAATCTCTGCTGCTGACTGTTCTATGACTGAGTGCCGACATCAAATGACCTTCTGGTGCTCATTCATAGAAGCCCTGGCGGAAATACCAGCACCAGTGGAGGATGTTTGCGTGCATTGCACAGACCTCCACTGGCTGCCCCACTAGACACCAGGGAGTCTTAAGCACGGGGGACACATGTAGGGATTCACTCGTAATCGGGGTGGGGGGTGGTATAATGGTTTTCTGGAGGCACAGTGGCATATTGGGGTTAAAAGGCATATCAGGGAGGCAGAGTGGCATATAGGGGCATTTTGGGGGGGGCAGATGTGCATAACTAGGGGAAGAGTGGCAAATAAAAAGAAATAAAAACAAAAAAATATTTTTTCTCATTCATTGTTTTTATTAAATATGAAAAAATAGTTTACATGTGAATTAATATTTACTAGTAAAACTCTTATAGGGTAGTCTTATATTCAGGCTTTTTCTTTTTTTCCTAAATTAATATTCAAATTTTCATCAGGGTCGTCTTATAATTAAGCAAATATGGTACATTTTTTACTGTGTTGATTTTTGTGCATTCATTTATTAAAAGAATGTATTCTGTTTTTAATCAGAATCACACCTGGTTGATTACCGTTTCTTTTTAAAGACTAGACACACAGTAACAATGGCAGGAAATCTATTTTTTCCTTGAACTCTAACCTGTGCCAACAGGATATCTCCCAAATCTTGTTATTCAACTTAGCAAGTAGAGAACAGAGCTCACGCAATGCTGTGCGACAGTCCAGACTGAAGGTGACATGGTGCCATCACCTATAATTTTTATTTTACAAACTCTTTACAGCAATTCGGGAACCTAATGGCTTGCATCCTTCCATCTGCTCCCATTTTTAACCCTTTCTTGACATACTAGTCCTATCTCCTTGATATTTTTATTTTTAATTCATAATTTTCTAGACTTTCTGTCACTTCTACCGGGTCCCATTTGTTTCCCTACAGCCTTAATTTATTGATGACTATGTTTTCTTTTTCACAGTAGATGGATGAAGATGTCATAGCAAAGTAGTTAATTGTTTATTGACAAATTGTCAAGAAGTAAATGGGTTTCTTTAAGGAGGAGAAACTGTGTTTATTGCATGAACATAATGCTCAAATGGTCCTTATAGATCCACATGTTTTATTGTTATTTGAATTTCATATCTCTAGTGATATTTCAAAATGTTTTAGTACATGCTGGAAAGTTTTACTGGAAAAGAAATACGGAAAAGTCTAGATAGGGTTAAAAATGCTGTTTCTCTTTTCCATATTCAGTTTATGCTTGTATCTGTTTCTTTCAATTCTTTGCCTACTCTATTCTTAAAATTTCATCGAAAGTGATTGTCATTTTCTAGAAATCTGGTAACGTATGTTTGATTTGTGTTTTTAAGCAATTAATTTTAAATTTTATACTATCTTTCAGCAGCTGACATTAGAGAATTATCGGGATCTGGCAAACAGCAACTACCAAAATAAATGACTTTCTTCCAATGCATGATCAATACATTGTATCATGTCTACATTGTAGATAATTTAGTTTATGGGAGAAAGCCTTGGGGGGAAAAATGAACAAAAAGTGAGGATCTAAATCCATCATGTACCTATAAAAAGGAATAATGAATATCAAAACAGTAATGGATTTTGGAAAAAATCCTGAATCCGATTAACATGATGTATGTTTCTAGTCCCATTATTATCTCATACCCATTCTTTTTAATGAGGCACCAAGAAAAAACCATAATGGATTGAAGTAAACATTACTGTCAATGTTACTTTGGTTTATAGAATTCAAGACAGTTATTATAATGCTTTTCACATAGAAAAACAAAATCACTAAGAAAAAATAAATATTTGCCGAGTGTTTGGGGGTTAGGATGGCACTCATAAGCTGTGTGGGGGCATAGGTGGCACATGCTGCTTAAATATAATTAAATTATCAGTGAACAGTATGAGTACTGTAGTCACATTTAAAAATTCAATTTTTTACTTTTTCTTTTACATATTATCTTATTTTATCTTAAACTTTGCAAATGTCCAATAAACTGCCTTACCTTAGTATTGGCAATTTTGAAGAAAGGTATTTTTTAGCAGACTGATTGTATTAAAGTAGTGTTTTGTATATTTTTTTACAGCAAATGGACATTTTCTAGAAGTAGTCTTATGCACCTTATAATTTTGCCATTTTTATTTAAATGAATGTGTTTGCAATGAGTGTTGTTCATAAAGAACATGTTTTTATTTGTTGGCTCTTGCATAGATTGGACTTTCAGCCATTAATGCATGACCTCCAGGAGTTGGAAAACAGGCATTTGTTTTTCTTTCCTTTTTTTGTTT
>VKOC01023047.1:0-12942 GCA_009364415.1 Spea multiplicata
CATTGATGGTGGTACAGCATAACTTATTATTATATACTGAGGTACACATTGACAAGGGTACAGCATAACTGTTATTCTTATATACTGAGGCAGATATTGATGGTGGTACAACATAACACCTATTACTATATATTGAGCCAGACATTGAAAATAATGCAGCATAACCGCTATCACTATATACTAAGCCAAACATTGATGTGGTGTATGCCTACCACTTGAGTGTCTGGCTTAGTATATCGTAGAGATGCACCAAAAAGAAAATTCTGGACTGAAACGGAAACTGAAAAGTCAGCATTCACTTGGCCAAAACCAAAATGACCCCCCCACCTTTACTGTCCGTCTCTGGAGTCTGATCCATGGAGACCTCGCACCTTACAGGAATTAAAGGATCTGCTGCTATCTTCAGCACATCTTTAGAGGTATAGTGGAGTCCATGCCTCGATGGCTCAGGGCTGCTTTGGTGGCAAAAGGGGGATCTACACAATATTAGGCAGGTGGCCATAATGTTATGGCTGATCGATTTGTCTATATAGCAACAATGTAAAAATAGTCACTAAAATCAGTTGTGAAAACATTTTCCAAAAGAAAACATGCCCCTGCACAACCAGAGCAATTTTAAAACCTGTTTCCATTGTTCGTGGAGACATATGTTTTATTTTATTTTTGGATGGCCCTTTTCAAAAGGCGACACATAAGGACTCGATACCTTCACAGATCAGCGCTGGATGGGCCATCGAGAGGTAACAGAAATGTTTTTTTTACACAGCTTGCACTCGGTAAGCGCCAAGGGGATGGACAGTGATTTACACTCTTCATCCTATTGGTACACAGAGTTTTGACACCTGCACCTGGGGAACGTAGAGGTAGGGGTTGTTAGAGCTTTTTATAAATGCTTTTAATATTATTTGAAAAGCATCTTCCTCCATCCCACAACTTGTTGTTGGAGGGAAGGGGAAGGAAACTCTAAAGGGCTTTCTACAAGTACTTTAACCCTCACCACAGCCCAATGGGTAGGGAGAGAATGATGGGGGGCACAGATAACAAAAAAATAAAATATACCAGTGCCTCTAATGTATAATAGCAGAACCAACATCAATGTGCTTCCCTCAATCACATATATTACCATAAAATCAAACAGAAATTAATATAGTGTGCTTTAAAAATAAATACATTAAAAAATTATTTTGAAAGAGAGACTTTTGTCCAACAAACTTGCATTTTTAGCCACCTCTCATGTAGACACAATTTAGTTAATAGACCCCTATTCATTTCGTCTTCATGGAGTGTCGGTGTTTCTATCTCTGTTTCTTTGATCCTACTTGGTACTTCCAAAGGAGTCCAGGTTTTACCAGAATTGTTACTGCAATACAACTGAATAATACAGAAATGCTTAACTGCTGCTGGTACTCGATGGCTGCTTTTTAAAACCACCAGATTTAATCTCATCTTGAAAAATATGAGTTACACTGTTTAAAAGGCATTACCTGTTTTCATATTTAAGTGAAGAGTGGCAAGAAAAAATGGTAAAATGGTAAATTATATGTTCTAAAAATATTTTTAATATATTAAGAAAAATGTATTTCTTTTATCTCTGGATCATTAAATTGTCATAACACTCAGTTATTCAAGTTTTTACATGGCAATTAAACTGAAGACAAGAATTGTATTGTGGATATAACTAATGCACATGGATAAGCTGGTGTAAATATAACTTCACTATTGTTTTTATTTAATGTGTATTATATTTTTTAATGTATTATTGGATCATCGGTTTATTGTTTTGTACATTACAGAACACCAGATACAAGTGAAGAATAAAAAATAATGAAAACATTAGGCCTTATATCAAAATTTGTGCGTCACAGAAAAAAATGTAAAATAGAAGTTAGGCATTGTATGGCTTTTTTGCCCTTTAACCAGAATCAAAACATCTGCTATACCTGAGGTGCATGACAGATGTAAGGTCAAACATAAGGGAGATATGAGTCAAAAGAAATTTATTTTTGCATCTATATCAAAATAACAAAATATTATCTGCCCTGTTTACTAAGTAGTAATTTATTTTTGTGGTCAGCCAGGTCCTAAATGCCCTTAACACGTGGCAATGGACACTATAAGTGACATATGATCAATAAAATTTGTTCGGAAGGTTGTAGTATAATTAATGGCATTGAAATGTAAGGGGGATTGTTGACTCCCTCCAGCATTTTTTTGACTAATTTTGCAAGATCCATGCAAGTTTGTGCCCATACACAAATTATGTGAGCATAAAAACATATGTGGCCTGTCATATCCACCCACCGGCCTTAAAGTGCCAGTGCTGCCTCTTTATCCCCAGCCCTCCCCTGACAAGAGCTAGTGTTGAGAAATACTACAGTAAAACAGTGGTTACAGATCTCAAGGACACTTTTTAAAGGTCTTTTAAATTGTATTAAAATAAAAGAAAATAGTCTTGTAAATATAGCAGGTTACCATTTTTGTATACAAACAGAACCCTAGGACACTATAGTGCATTTTATTCAGGAAGTATCCAAGATAATGTGCTAGTAGATGAATGAATTGGTTCATTTTGGCAGTTAAGTGGTTTATAGATGTTGTTGGTAACAATTATTATGTAATAGTAGGCCCCTAGACTTTTGAAATATAGATACTACTTCTAGGAAGCTACAGAAGAAGAAGAGAGGTACAGTGGCCAATTACACACCATAACCAGGAATACAGGAATAATGAAAAGTAAAATAAAATGGGGAAAAATACAATGATATAACCTTCATAGCTACTCCCAAATTCAAAGTATTTCAAACTTGTATGAAGGGGGTAATTTTTTAAATCTATTTTTGATATATTATTCATAATGAATGACATACTACATTTGTAACATGTTATTAATGAAAAGTGACTGCCCTTGGAAAATGGGATATTATGGTTAGGTAAACATTTTTTTTTAATTGCAAAAATAGCCTTTCTTGGCAAAAATGAGGCACTGTGGAATGTTCCTGATGTTTACTCCACATGACGTGCAGGAATTACAGCATGTGTTTCCCTATTTCACTAGCTTCATTTAAAAGCCTCAAGCTCTCTAAGATAGGCACATATGTCCACACCTCCATTTTCATTGGTTGACCAGAAAAGCAATCTAACTATTGATAACTGGGAGCTACACTACATTGGTACATTTGCTCTGAAAAAAACCTCGTCTTATAATCGAGCAAATATGGTATATTTGCAGACACTCTCATGCCCTGGCAAAATTCCTTGCATTTTAGTGAAAATGCAAGTTGTGTTATAAGCATGCTACTTGACTAGTTATTGTATCTCTTATATATTATGGTAATTATTATGTTTATAGCCACAATGTATTTCAGTTCCCTCCTATAGGCTTACATTAAAACTTGGACCTGCAGCATTATTATTGTTCAAAGTAGCATTCATAGTTTGTCTTTTTTCATGTATAGCTGGTTCTTTTAACATTTTATATTTGTGAGTTGCAGGTGTAAGTAGGAGTCTCAGTAATTGCTAATAATGAAATAATAGGCTTCAGAAAATCCAGAAGTCAATACATGATATGTCATATTAAGTACATTCTCAAAGTACTTTTTAAGGCTACTAGGAAATGAATTTTACACTAAAGACAAATTTCTTACAGCCGGGAGAAAATTACAATGTGTGTTGTGACTCACTTAAGACTGTATTATTTATAGAAACAGAGAATTTGACGGCAGATAAGAACCCTCTAGTCTGCCCATTTTCCTGATATAAAGACGCAGACCTTAATTAGTTGTTAGCCTTGTCTTAGTTTAAGAATAGCTTTATGTATGTCCTATGCGTGTCTAATTTCCCTCACTGTATTAGCCTCTATCACTTCTGAAAAGGGGGTTCCATTCATTCACCATCCTCTCTGTGAACTAAAACGTACTTACATTATTACATCTAAACCGCAGACCTTCATGCTTTAGATTATGATCACTTGTTCTAGTGCTCATCCTCTTTTGGAATAAACGTCCTTCCTGTACTTTTTTAAATCCTCTAATTACTTAAATGTTTCTAATATATTAATACACAGTAATACACAATACTCTAGGTAAGGTCTTACTAGAGATCTGTAAAGTGCCAGAACCATCTCTCTCTTCCTGTTATTAATGCCTCTTGCTATACACCCCTGCTTGATTTTTTTTTAACACTTTTTTAACACTTATTTATGTATACTGTTCTTTATAATCTTTATTAGATAATAATCCATATTATGTTCATGTAGCACATGGAAAAATATCACCAAGCACAACTCTCTGTTTTACCATGTTTGACTCTTTCCTGCAATGAAAAAAAGGATTTAATTACATGATAATAATTGTAAACAGCATGTGGAATTTTTAAATTGTTCTCCCAGTGAGAAACAGCACACATTATATAACAGCCAAACAACATAAGAAAGCACTAAAATCAAGCTCTGTTGCCTTAAATTGTTTCTGCAGATGGTAATGCCTATAAAGATAACTTACTAAGTTTTACAAATGTAAATGTTTAATAAAACAATATGTTGGTGATAATTCTTTGAGAGAATTTTTTCTCTTAATCTGTTGCTTTATTTTTTTTTGTAACATACAATCTGTTGCTTTATAAACATTGTAATACAGTTCTTAACAAAGCCATGTTTTAGCTTACACTTTAACATAAAAATATCATATTCTTTACATTTCATACGTATGTATAATTACAATTTCTTGTGTGATAGTACTTGTGCCAGTTTTGACAAATTGATAGCACATGTATACACCTTCCTTACAATGTTAAATCAATGAGACAAGAACGTTGTAAATTTTAACACCTCCATGACCAATAATGTTCCAGGTGTGTCATGAAATGATGTCCCTAGAGGGCCAATGAAATACCTTGTGCGTCATCTGTGAAAAAATGGTTCCACATCGTCTCAATCACATGGTCACAACACGAGAGGTCGGCCTATAGTAGATCACTTTCGTGTATGTCATCACTGCTACATTCAATCACATGCATGGATACAGTTAAATGATAACAGAAGTGCTTGTAAGCAGTGATTTAGTCTGTCTCTCTCCTCACTGTGATTTACTATTTTTTTTGTTTGATCTGACTATAAAGGGTACATTTTTGTATAAGTTTCTTAATCTAAATTGGGTAATTAGTTTCCGTAGTTAGCGGGGAATTATCTAGTTAGCCCTTAAAATAAGTGAACCCTTAAAATAAAAAATGAAGGAAATAAATATCTAATAAAGTGTAAAACTTAAAATAAATGAAAATGATATAGGAATATAGGGTGTTTTTCAAATCAGGGCAAGATAACACATTTTTATTTTTTCACATTTATACTAGCTATGGATAATTTTGGCACTCTGCATGACCCTCTGTTTGCTCTGGGGAACCTCCATCTTTCAAGAAAATGCTCTGTATAGCATGTTTCTTTTGTTTACCCTTTTCCAGATTATTGGCCCATGGTTTCGCTAAATGTAACCCTTTAAATCAGAGGTGGTCTGGAGATAGGCCCATAAAATAGATAGCAATAAAAACCATTTAGAAACATAGGGGCATTTAATTTGATGTCCAATAAGGGCCATTGGCTTGTCTGATTTTCTCTACCTACAGGTAGATCTCTAACTATACTTATATACTCTCTCTGTCATCTTAGATAGAAGCTTGTTGAGATCAATACTTACCCATGAAATAAATGCAAATGTAGCTTAGAATGCTGTTTTATTCAGAATATTATGTACATCAGCATCTTTAATTCGAGGTGGACTCATTCAACATCTCTGTGTTGAAGACTTCCAATAAAATAACCTTTACCTCATTCACATTTTTGGAGCTACACTTTTCTATTGTTTCTTCCAATTAAGTTACTAAAGGCTGGTACAGAATAAACAATAGGCACTAATTCTTTTTATTAAAAAATAATAGTATTTATGAAACCATTATGTCATCTCAATAAATATATTTATCAGTGTACACTTACTATAGTGTATTAAATAACAGTCGAGCGGTATATTGGTTGCAGTGACATTAAATTTAAACCAAGTCTTCAATCTATCCTGACCAGATAGAATCTTCTTATTTTACTGTGCTTAATCTGCTTTCTTTTAAAAGATCTTGCAAAAAGAAGATAAAATATAACAAATATAAATCAAACGTGCATTGTGACCAACGATCCTGACGTTGTAAAAAGTATCTTGACTTCCAAAAATACCAGACTTCTTCTGCTAGAACTAAAAAATATATTTAGAGTATGTGCAATGCCTAAATCTAAGAGTTACTTCTCTTGTGGATGAACATTCTTTTAAAAAATAAAAATACACAAGGAGAAAGCTAAAAACGTTTTCTTATCTTGTGTGTCACGAGACACAAATACTGTCCAATGACAAGGAACACATGGTGGCGCAAGCTGACTGTGGCGGTGTGTGGGTTCATTAAGGACAGCTCAAAATGAAACATTTTACAGTTTTAACTGACTTACTGCAGCATTTTGACATTCATTTACAATCACATATCTTGGAAAATGACATTCTATGGCATTTCATGTACATCTTAAGTGTTTATAAGAGGGTAGCTGCTTACTACCGGTAATTAAGGTTTATTCATCAATTGTAAAAAAAATCCACTAGGTACCAGTGCTTTGTTGGCATTAAATCCACATTACTATTTTCAGATTAGATTATCAGTTACATGGTATATGCTTTAACTTTTGTGTAATTATTTCATAAATCGCACTGAAGCATGTCACATGACAACACATAGTACAGTACTATTTGAAAAATGGATTATCAATGTTAGACATCTGAGGTCCCAAAAGTTTATGTAACTGTACAACTTTTTCTATGATGGCCCAATAAAAGGTGTCAACGTCTACCTATCTGTATACAATTTATACTCATTAACATGATATATGGGATTTATGCTTAGCTTTTGTTAATACTTTTTAAATAATATGTGTTATAAAATACAGAGATTAAACTTGTTCAGGGTTACTTGCTCTAAACCACAGTGTGAAAAAAATCCAAATCTCAGGGTAAAAACCTGTTTATCGTGTAGGACAATTGTTGTTTTTGTATGTTTCATATGCCGGCACTCAGCGCTCAGCAGTGAAGCCGTGGGAAATCTTTCTTGGTCTACCTGACCTTGGCTTGGTATCAAGAGATCCCTGAATTTCCCACTTCTTTATAAGTGATTGAACAGTATTGACTGGCATTTTCAAGGCTTTGGATATCTTTTTATATCCTTTTCCATCTTTATAAACAGTTCTTTTTTGGTCTCCATGGCTCAGTATCTAGCCTGCTCAGCGCATCCACGTGAGAGCTAACATACAGACACTAATTGCAATTTAAAAAGCCACAGGTGTGGGAAATTAACCTTTAATTGTCATTTTAACCTGTGTGTGTCACCTTGTGTGTCTGTAACAAGGCCAAACATTCAAGGGTATGTAAACTTTTGATCAGGGCCTTTTGAGTGATATCTGTTATCATTATGATTTAAAAAGGAGTCAACAGCTATGTGATGATAAATAGCTTCATATGATTACTAGCCTTAAATAAAAGACAGTTTGTTTGCATGATCATATTACACACACACAAGGGTAAAAGGTTATTTTAACCTTTTTCAGTTATTAAACTGTTGTTTTGTTGAATTATGACTCTACACTAATGAAGAAGGGAAGAATACTATTTATGCATGCCAAATCTGAACAATACAAAAACAAACACATTCTACAACCTAAAATATTTAAATTGACTTTTACTTTTGACATATTTTAGATTTAATCATTTTTACGCTGACATACTGTGTGTCTGCACCATTCATACTAGAAAGCCTGACTTGAGTAAGCTCATATTTATGCAACATTTCTCTGATCACTGTTTGGAGACTGAACTCTTGGAAACTGTCTTAGAAAATGCTCAGCAGTTGTCATAAATTTCCATAACCCCAAAAACACATTTAAACATTTTGACATACTGCTATATCAATCCCATTACAATATGGTGATGTGTCAGTAACTGAACGCAAGGCAGTTTGTGAATCAAGTTTTTTTTCAATATACTTTTGTACCTTATCAAGAACAATACAGAACAATGCAATTATCATAACAGCACAATAAGAACTAGATATTTAGGCAGCTTGATAAACTTTAAAAAACATGTGTTTGTTTAACTGACAGTAAATGCTTATAACGGACACTGGGAAAGGACTGGGAAAGGACTGGCAAAGTTGACGTCAGCGGGACAGCCCACCAACGTCAGCGGGACCGCTCAGTGTGCTGTCCTGGCCGCGTCCCGCAAGGGAAGGCTCCGGGTAGCCGGAGCCAAGAAGTTTGCAGGCTAGTTCCCGCTTAGCAGGAATACTTAAGCAGTTATACAACTGGATTAAGCAGAGTTGGTCTCTGGACAAAAAGTACATTTACACAAAATTATGGGGTTCTAAGGGGAAGAGAGATATGCATTTTCACAGACTTAATTTCGCACAATGAATGGCAACAACTAGCCGAGTGAGGCCTGTATAATGCATATTCCAATCTATGATTTCTTGAGTCAACTTGCTGACTGAACTATACAGGACCAGCTCACTACATGAGACAAGTTTGCCTTTAATAATGTATAGTGAAGTCTGTGAGCTGAAATTACATATCCTGCAGTCTCACTTTGCAGAATGAATCTCTGAGGTCTGTTCACTAAAGGGAGAATTAACAGCGTCAAGGGTTGCTGTGGTCTCAACACAAAGGTCCATCCCCAGTGAGCTTCCGTTCTAGGAAGAGATCAGCTGGCCCAGTGCAATGCATTTTTGAAGCAGTGGGATTTTCTTCAGTTGCCACATCCATCAAAAAATATACAGAGCCAGCTTAACCCTTCTTGCTGGAAGAACCCAAAAAAGGGTCGAAACCACAATTCTCTTGGCAACACTTTTGTGAATAAGCCCCCTCTATTAATTGCGTTGGCACAACTAGAACAAAATGAATGCAAAACTCACTTTTAAGCATATAAACTGAGAGAGAATATTACGCTTTATGAATTTATTTGCACAGACCCAAGATCTCCAATTTGAAAAATAACTGCACTGACTAAGAAAATGGTTGCCAGGAGGATGAACAAGGTTTATTTTTCACATGATAGGCCATGTTTCTAAGTAGAGTTAGGCAAAGGGCATGTTCTTTCCATTTATTAATCTATAAGAAATCTTATATCAAAGAGTCTCACTAAATTTTCAGATAAGCCTTAGACTAAAGTTTTTACCCAGGCTCATATTTCTTTTGATGTTTTTGTCTTTTTCCACATCAACAGCATAATTGGTTGCCCCATACCAATATTATTTTCTTTTCCAACCAGACTTACTATATTAACCAGAAGAAGGTGGCTCCTTCCAAGTTATCAACATGCAGCAACTCCACTAAAGTTGGTTTATGTTTGACTTGACTTTTACTGAACATTGATCAAATAGGAATATGCCAATTGGGTTCAATTGTGTCAAAGTTCCCTTTAACGGAAATTAAGGTAAGATCTCAACCTCCATTGAACAGGACCTTTGAGTATCTAACTTGACTTAATGTAAAGCTTGTAAAAACTTTGTGCAGTAAGCAGCCAAAAATTAAACCAATGGTGAATATACTAAAAAATAGAACTAATCATTGTCCAGTTCAGTTCACGCTCTTCCACTGACTGGCTTGGCCTCCTCTACTTTAATTAAAACTAGCAAATATGCTTTAGGTATATTAGGATCCTCATTTACTTTTGCACTCTACTGATCGTTTACGAATCGATTGATAAATTTGACTTGAGTGCACACAAAAGAACCTATGTATTCAACTCATTTCTGTTTTACCTGGTTTTACTCTTCATTACAAAGTAATTTAAGAGTTTGATATTATTAATATCAACCAAGAGAAGAAATTTTTTAAAAAAGCCAGAAAAAGACAGTCTAACTGGGAAAATCTCCCAGTCCGCAATCTCTTCTTACACTGAGCGTTACCGGATAAAATCCCCAGGTGCTCCATCTCACGTCACTAGCTCAACACAATCAATATTCAAAGAAAAAGCAAGAGAGGCACCCCAGAGTTTCTTTCCAATTCATAAATATTTATTTATTGGAAAAAAATATGTGTTTGATCAGAGTGGGGACTACACAGCAAACAACTTAACACATTTCGCACCTCACTTGGCACTTACTTAAGATAACTAACATGCAGTACTTTAACTGTATGTGCTGCTTAATGGCATAGAATCTCCTTAGTGTTTGTGAAGCATTCTTCTGATTAACTATTGATGTATCATACAACAGCCACTGTTTATATAACTAACATAGATAACTATAATCTGCTTGTGTATTACATAATGAAATTAAAAATGAATAAATACTAACAACCATGTAATAATTGCTAAGGCCATCAGGAAATACTGTGTATATGAAAGGGTGTACATGGTCTGCAACAATGCTTAGGTAGGTGGTAGGTGTCAAAGTAACATCCACATGAATGGCAGGACCCAAGCTTTCCCAGCAGAACATTACCCAAAGTATCACACTGCCTCTGCCGGGTTGCCTTCTTCCCATTGTGCATTCTGGTGCCCTTGTGTTCTCCAGGTAAGCGAGGCACATGCACTTGGCCATCCTCATGATGTAAAGGAAAATGTGATTCATCAGACCAGGCCACCTTCTTCTATTGCTCCATGGTCCAGTTCTTATGCTCAAGTGCCCATTGTGGGCTAATATATCCCGCTGACAGGTGCCACGATAAGAAGAGTATCAGTGTTATTCACTTCACCTGTCAGTGGCATAAATTAAGCTTTCTGTATTGAATTGGCATAGCCTTGTAAACTGTATATTTTGTTATCAAGAGCTCAGATATTATTGATATTGTTAGAACTGTCTATAAAGCTACACACCTTACCTATCTTATGGCCACATGGGTAAGTGCTGTTAACTTTCAGTCAGCAGGCAGTCTCTTTTTGTTTTATTGGAAACAATTTATTGTGTAAAGATGTAGCCTTTCTAGCTCTGAACATTATTCCTGATTTAATTACTTTCTTATAGTCATGATTTATACCTAATAGTGGTAAGTATTTCATAGTGATTTTAATAATGTCATTATACTCCACACTATATTTAGTACTAAAAGTAAGAAACCAAAGGACAAATCATTGAGATTTTTTATTGAATAGAAAATAATTGTGTGTTAACAGATACTTAACAGAACTTAAGTTTTTTGCTATGTATTAAATTGCTTTAATTCCCGAGCTATGTTTGGTAATTTTAAATACGTATTTGTGTCATTTTATTGGCATTCGGCCTTCTCAATATGAGTTTGTGTGTCTTGCACTACAACAGCCCCACCTATGTCTTCTAGCTTTATAGTTACATCAGGGGTTTGTAATTTTTCTAAACATTGTTTTATACATAAATTATTTTTTCTTTTAGCAGGTGTCTTTTTAGGGCAAGTAACACTCTCAATGGCTTGTTGAAACATATATGCATGCTGGCATTGACCAGATAAAAGTCAGAGTTGCGTGAGTCAATGCTTCCATTGTTTGCAATGTGCATTTGTCTTTAAAGAACAGATCAGAAGAAATAAACTCACTTACAGCAGCATTTTTATCAAAGGGTTCCATCTGAGGCATACTTATCTCTTCATCTTCCAGAGAAGGTAAACAAATGATTTCTATCACTCGTATTTCTCACAATCTTCTTTATATTAAGTAAGGTATAGAAATCATCAAAATTACAGTATAGAACAAATGTTAAACCTTTACCTAAAAGTCTGAATTCTTCCTTAGCTAGGGTTATACTTGACAGATTAATAGCATTTTATAATTCTTCTTCTTCTTGCGGTAAAATGTCTAAGGATGGTCATTTTGTCTGCATGTTCTCCTCCTATTGTCTTTCTACCTCATCTACTTCTCTTCTTCTGTAGGTCACCGTTGTTTGTATTTGTGTATTTAGTTGCACTAAAAACTTCTTCTACTTTAGAAGATCTGGATCAGCGCAAGTCAGCTACTGGAGAAGAAGATGCAGAGGAAGCTATCAAAGAAAATGAGGTTCTGAAAGATAAACCAGAAATCTCTGCTCCACTGAATGAAACAATGTTTGCTGTTATCTTGTAATATAGACTTCCTTGGTTTTGTGGTACATTTCCACATAATTATTACAGTCTCCAATAAACGTGTAATTTTTGGGGCAATTTCACCTTCAGCTTTGTGTTATATTTGCTTATTTGGATCTTTCAAATCCACTATAACTGGGTCAGGGGCGTACCTAGAGTATTTGGCACCTGGGGCGGATCCTGTATGTGGCACCCCCCCCCCACATACACTTTTTAAAACTGCATAGCTTCTACCGTTATATACCGGCGCAGACACTGAAGGTGGTACAGCTTTACTGTTATTATATTGACAGTGGTACAGCGTAATCCCTATCACTATACACTGAGCCAGGCATTGACAATAGTGCAGCATAACTCCTGTCACTATATACTAAGCCAAACATTGATGTGGTGTAGGCCTACCGCTTCATTGTCTGGCTTAGGGATGCCCTGAAACAAATTCTGGACTGAAACCGGAAATGCAGCATTTACCTGGCTGAAACCGAATATGACCCCCCCACACCATAAAAGAAATCTAACACTTTTATTTAAAGTAAGAAACACACCAAAATAGGACAAAACAATTAAATAACAATATTAATAATATATATATGTAACCAAAGAAAAAATGGGCACTCTCGGGTCTTTGCAGTAAAGTGCATTAAACACTAGTTTATTTCAATCAGCACGGCCAACGTTTCGGACCACCTCCGGTCCTTTCTCAAGGCAAAGACCTGTGAGTGTCCATTTTTTCTTTGGTAACATATATCTGGCTATTTTTGGAGCACCCGGGCAAATGTATATTAACAATATTTCTGTGCAGCCGCTCCCTTTGGTTTGTGTATATATATATATATATA
>VKOC01023048.1:0-20016 GCA_009364415.1 Spea multiplicata
TAACAAATTCTCGCACCCGGGCCCTGAGGCGTCTAGTTACGCCCCTGGGCCTTGATGCAGGTCGGCTTTCTCTGGACCTGTGTTTTGCCGCAGACAGGAACAGGAACAGCATCATGAATTGTGCTTAACATGCACACATCCTTATTGTCCCTATATTTTACAGCCAAAAGTTCTTCTTGGCGTAAAGCTAAGGATGCCCCAATTTTTAATTTGGTTTCCCTAATCTGTTTTGGGAACTCTATTCTGTTCTGCTTTATGGTGCCACAGGCCAAGAACAAAGGGACACTTGTGTAATAGTTGTCCATGTACAAGTGGTACCCTTTGTTCAGTAAGGGGCAAACAAGGTCCCAGACATTTTTTTCACTTATGCCCAGATGATCTGGGCAACCTGGTGGGTCATGTTTGACACCTTTCGCCTTGTACACCCGGAAAGAATATGTGTAGCCACTACTACTCTCACATAATTTGTAAAATTTAACTCATGCTGGTAGCGTTTAGAGGGAATGTGTTGCTTGAACTCTAACTGGCCTTTCCTAAATTTCATTAGGGACTCATCAACACAAATTTCTCACTTGGGGGTATAAACTGCAGCAAATCTGGTTTGGAAGTGAGAAAGCCTGTCATATTTGGGGTCATCTTTGGGAAGGTACTGAGTATTGTCATTAAAATGTAAAAAGCAGAGGAGGAGTTCATACCTTCCCCTGTTCATGGTGTTAGAGAAAATTTGGGTTGAAATAATGGGGTCTGTGCTCCAATAGGACTTTAAACAGGGCTTTTTTATTATCCCCATTATCATGGTGAGTGCCCAGAATGTTTTTAACTTGCACACATCAGTGGGAGTCCATGCCTTTTGCTTGTTTGCTTTGGCTTTATTTTGTTTGCTATAATTGGCAAATTGCTGGGCAGCACACAAGTTAGTTTGGTAAGCTAACGCCTCCCAAAACTCATTGCCCATGAACAGCTCCATAAACTGGCATTGGGAAAATTCTGTGACACCCGTATGAATGCCGGAATTGGCAGTGAAGGGGGGGAACATCTGGGAAAGTGCCAGCTGCAGGGATCCACTCATCAGTGGGATCAGGAGTAGTTGAAGCAACACAGCTCCTTTTAACTGGGAGTGCAGCATCATCATCAGAGCTGCTGGTAAACTGGCCCATATCAAAATCTGACGCAGTGTCATAAAACCTATCCATATTTTTTTTTAGCCCTACCTAACCCTAGACTTAACCCTAACCCTAATCCCTACCTAATCAATGCCCCACTAACTGATAAATTCCCCACTAACTGATAAATTCCCCACTAACTAAACATTTTCCCACTAACTAAACACCCACTCACAATTTATGAGAAAAAAAAAGAATTAACCCCTTAGGGTCAAATACTGTTTGAATCTCAATAACACTTGATCAGCATTAAAAAAAAATAGCTATATTATATTTTTTCTTTTTATACAAATCGCTCAGGACACTCTTCTACAACGTTTTCTGTCTCTCTCCAAGGGAGACAGGGTAATATAGGCAGATACAATGTTTACAAACATTGTATCTGTCAGTTTTCAAAGGCATGCACGTGATTCGCTTTTAAAGCCATTCCCTCGCGATCCCAGTGTGTAGTGCGAAGCGGGACCACTTATCATCGATGACATACCTGGTACGTCCCGGTCTGACGGTGATATGTGACCAGGAAGTACCAGGTACGTCCCGGTATGGAAGGGGTTAAAGTAATTAAACCCACTATTAATACAGGTAATGAACTAAAAAACATATGTGTATCTGATATTCAGGGGCAGAAATAGAAACCACAGGGCCCTGGTGCAAAAATTGCACTGGGCCCACCAACTTCAACATCTAGTCTGTGCCATCATAGCCCCCAAACAACTTGTCTGTGCCTTTTTTGCCCTTTGCACCCCCCTTCCAACATACAACAAATGTTTATGCCTTTACACAAACTACACACACTCATGCATGCACACACATACAAGTACACATGCTCGCACATATGTACACACACAGACCTGTACACATGCATGCTCACACACAAGTGGACACACCCAACAAAGTAAAAATTCAGCGCATAGCCAGCGAATACCATTCACAAAACACCTATCTAAGTTGTAACTGTTGGGGATTCCATCACACTATATGGCCATATATTGTTTAACCCGCCACTATATCAAAGTACCCCAAGTTTGGCGAGTCCTATCTAATTTTTAAAGACTATATTTGCTTACCAACAGGGCCAGCCAAGCAGCACTGAGGCGGTCTACGCGGCCTGATGGCTGCCTTACAGAGGCCCACAGTTTACCACTGTGGAGCTTGCACACTGTGCGAGAAAACTATGTTTTTCAGCCCAGGTTCCTTCTTCCCCTGGGAAGGGGGAGTTTTCTGGGGCACCTGTGTAGCAGGTGAGGCTGCTCAACCCTAAGGTTTGGTCAGAACCAGCAAATATGCACAGCAACAGAATAATATACATATAGAAATGGGAGCGCACAACCTAACAAACGCTGAAAGGCATTTGTATAGTACCTGTAATCCACAGCCAACATACAGTATCTAACAAAAGTGAGTACACCCCTCACATTTTTGTAAATATTTTATTATATATTTTCATGTGACAACACAAGAAATGCTTCAATGTAAAGTAGTGAGTGTACAGCCTGTATAACAGTGTAAATGTGTTGTTCCCTCAAAATAACTCAACACATGGCCATTAATGTCTAACCTTGGCAACAAAATCAGTACACCCCTAAGTGGAAATGTCCAAATTGGGCCCAAAGTGTAAATAGTTTGTGTGGCCACCATTATTAACCTTAACCCTCTTGGGCATGGAGTTCACCAGAGCTTCACAGGTTGCCACTGGAGTCCTCTTCCACTCCTCCATGACAACATCACAGAGCTGGTGGATGTTAGAGACCTTGCGCTCCCCCATCTTCCGTTTGAGGATGCCTCACAGATTCTCAATAGGGTTTAGGTAAGGAGACATGCTTGGCCAGTTCATCACCTTTACCCTCAGCTTAAAAGGTTTTACTCCCTGCACTTCCAAAATAAAAGTAAAGTGAATGCCTATATTTTTAAGAATTTATCTATTTGACCAAATGGATTGCACCAGGGCAAGTGTTTTACAGAAATGCATAAGGTCTGAGTGCTAGTACACTTAACTTTCATAACTTTCATAACTTTTATATATTTATACTATATTCACATTTAGCCCATGTATGTGACAGTAACATTTAAGAAGGAATTTAACCTTAAAGAAATTAAATATACCGTATTTTACTAGTAAATATTAATTCATGTAAACTATTTTTTCATATTTAATAAAAGCTATGATTGAGAAAAATATATATTTTTTATTTCCTTTTATTTGCCAACCTGCCCCCCTGTTATGCACATCTGCCCCCAGGCTTGCCACTCTGCCCCCAGAAATGCCTTATACCCCCCCTAATTGCCACTCTACCTCCAGAAATGTCTTATACCCTAATATATACCACTGTGCCCCATGATATGCCCCTCTGTCCCATGATATGCCTTATACCCCTAGATGCCAATCTGGCACATAGGGGGTTAAAAGGCATATCATGGGGCAGAGGGGCATATAGGGGTTTAAAAGGCATTTCTGGAGATATATATATATATATATAACTGCTAACAGCAATTACACTCCTATCAAGCCAAGCCAGCCAGTACATGCTGGACCCTGGGGATGATAGGATTGTGATTACAGCCTCCCTATGCCATGCTACCACCACCACCTCCCTTACACATCCATGCTATCACACACACACACTCATTCACAAACATTTAAGTACTCATTCATTCCATTAATCACACATACTTGCTGAAAAACCCTCCCCCTACCTGAACTGCAGATCTCTCACTCGCAGACTTCTGCAGGGGCGCGGCTGTGCGAACAACTTCTCTGGCCCTGCCCCCAGAGGAAGGAGGGGGAGGCAGAGTTATGTGACGACTGCTGGCTTCCTGTTCTCCTGATGGTGTTAGAGGAGACGCTGCTCGCCACCAAAGCACCGGTAAGCAGCTTGGCCCCTGTGGACATTTTTTGAGGTCTGATTAGAAGACGACCTCGATCATAAGACGAGGGGTATTTTTCTTTTTTTGAAAAAAAACTTGTCTTATAATCGAGCAAATACGGTATGTGGAAAATAGACATGTCCTTTTTTGAACCCGCTCTTGCGGGCTACAAGACCCATCTCTCATCATAATTCTAGTTTGCAGTTGTAGTCCAGTTGTAGTTGACATATCTGTTTTGGATCTCTTTCAATAAAAGCTTTCTTCAGTTGTTGAACTGCTCCAAATTATATGATTATAGATGTACGTGCACGGAGAGAGAAATAAGACACACGACACAGTCTGGGTCTGGTCCAAAATCACTCTGTTTTATTACGACACGGATATAGGTTATATAGTGTCCAACAAAGGAGGACGTCTTATCACATATAAGCATCTTAATTGGTTAATTCCTTAAAACTATGCGGATATAGGCAGAAAAACCGTTATAAACAAACATCAGGCGATACTTAAGTAATTTCCTGGTATTCTAGAACAAATTGCGGTTAGCAAAGTATAGAGTACATGTTTACGTAACTTGTACTAAACGCCCTAAACCACTGCTACTTGCGTCTCTCGCATATTTGCGTGAGGTTTGACCCTTTACATTGGTCAGAGCCAGCTTATATTCATTACAACTTATAAGCGTTTCTTGCTGAGATATATATAAACATAACTCGGTTCCATAACATATCAATCCCTGATCCTTAAGAGGATCAGGCTTTTTCCAAGCATTCAAGGTATTGAGAAAATGCAGATTCATGATATGAATACACCAATGTTCCATTTGCATACAATTAATAAATACACCGTATTTGCCCCCACAATTTGAATATTAATTTGGGAAAAAAAGAAAAAGCCTGAATATAAGACAACCCTATTGGAAAAAAGTTTTATTGTAAATATTAATTCACATCTAAACTATTTTTTCATATTTAATAAAAACTATGATTGAGAATTTTTTTTGATTACTTTTTAATTGCCAACCTGCCCCCAGTTAGGCACACATGCCCCCCAGATATGCCTTATACCCCCCTTATAAGCCACTCTACCCCCAGAAATGCCTCATACCCCCCTGTATGCCACTCTGCCTCCAGAAACATTACATTCCTACCTGAGAATGTATTTTCCTTGTCACTTAAACCCCTAGAAAACCAAAAATTTCTTTTTTAAGGAGGGCAACAAAAGTTGCTACCGGGAACTGACAATGAAAAGAAATTCTCTGGTAAGAATTTAATGTTTCCCCTGTCACTCTCGGTAGCATATGTGATATAAAAAAGACACTTAGGGAGGGAAAGAAACAATGGACTCCAATGGACTCTTCTGCCGAAACTTGGCACCATCTAGACTGGAAGGCTCCAGACGATAATGCTTGACAAAGATATGGACACCATTATAAACAGCAGCTGTGCAAATATGCTCCATAGGAAACTCCAGCAGCCTCAGGCCAAGATGCCGCGACCGCCCGGGTGGAATGAGCCTTGAGACCAGAGGAAGGTTCTTTCTAAGCAACTTTGAAGACTTCAGAGATACTGGAGATCAACCATCAAGCAATAGAGGACCTAGAAACGCCAAGACCCCTTATTGTTCCAGAAAGGGAAAGATACAAATTCGAACACCTACTCCGTGGCGCAGTCTCCTGTAGGAAAAAGTTGTAGCAATGGAGCCGGTGTTCCTTTTCATTCATAAAATGATTGAAAAGGACAAAAGACCGGAAGGACAATGTCGAGATGGAGATGAAAAAGTCAACATGACCTTAGGAAGAAACTCTGGAGGAGCCACGCTGTCAACTTGTATTAAGTGGGATTTGGGTGTAGTACAGGCCCTTGGAGCGGGTCCGGCCTGTATCCCTTCTTTGGATGCTGAATGGACAGACGGATTAACTCTGGGTACCAAATCCTTTAGGTGCAGACAGGAGCTATCAGGATCACCTGGCATCTGACTCATGTGATCTACCGGAGAACCCCGGAGATGAGAGGGAAAAAAATGAGACGAGAGGGAAAAAGTGAGCCAGATTGAAGTCCCAATGTTTGGAAAAAGCAACCAGAGGAAACCGATGGCCCGCTGCTGACAGTGAATATAACAACAGCAGTTTCCTGATGGCTGCCGAAGCCATGCGGTCGAGCTGTGGCGTACCCAAGTCTCTCGTGACCTGCAGAAATGTTGCAGTGTCCAAGCTCCATATACTCCTTAAAGGACAGAAAATCTGTACTCTATACCACGACGGCCGAAAGGAAGGAGAGATGAAACTCAGCCCACTTCCCCATCAGGAAAGGTGTCCCTCTTCGTGACAAAAGGCACTCTGTTCCTTCCTCTAGAACAGTGGTGATTTTTAACCGAGGACAGCATAGAACATCCTACAATCTGATAACAGCCCGGTCTCCCCAGATTCTAAGCTGACAGAAACAGTGAAGGGAGACCTGGTCATCTGCTAGTTGGCCAAACAACTAACAAATCAAAGGTGAGGTTAACATTACAGGGACCTGGAAAACCAAGTAGAAAGTCCCACTTGGAGTAGAGAAATCCTAAATTCTTTACAGGGATTTGTGCCCTTAGCAATTAGTGAAACAAGAGACGAGAAGGCCTGCCACGCAATCTCCATTCCAGTTCATCCTAAAGGTGTTCGATAGGGTTGAGGTCAGGGCTCTGTGCAGGCCAGTCAAGTTCTTTAACAAAAAACTCATCCAACTATGTCTTTATGGAGCGTGCTTTGTGCACTGGGGCACAGTCATGCTGGAATAGAAAAGGCCTTCCACAAACTGTTCCCACAAAGTTGGAAGCATAGCATTGTCCCCCTCAAAATAACAAGGCATTTTAGACAATGCTATGCTTCCAAAGTTTGGGGGGATTTCAAGAGGCAAATGCATAGCAGTGGCTTTTGCAGAACCCCTTCATGCATTTGCAAGGGGTAGCAAAATGAAAACTTAAGGGAGAGTCTCTTATATGTATAAAAGTCCATATAATGGCTGGAGTGTCTGTTATAATCGTGTATTCTTCTGTATCACCATAATAGGGTGCATAATTTCATGAAAGTGGATACATGTAACAAAATACAATTTTATTTTAAGAACAAACATTTGCTAACAATGTCAAAATTGTATTTTATGTACCTGTCTCTAACAACAATTATAAAGCTTATTGACACGAGAAAGTAACACAAGCCTGTAGGATTCCTCAGATAATGTCCTAACGTCTTTACCTTAGTAGCCAAGTGGATGTACAGATATACTAAATCTTCCTGTAATACAAAAAGCCTGTGTTAATCCACATGCTATCACAATAAAGTATCGACAATAGCCTGTGTGCGCATCCGCTTAATCTAATATCGAGGAGATGTTTGCATTTATACTATAGAAAATATTACCACAAAACAACAAAATAAATAAGGGTATATTTATACTTTTTGTTAATAACTGATTATGCACCATCCATCCTTTCAACATGCAATTTTAATTTAATATTATTATGAAATAAATTCCAATACACATTGACATGATGTTCATGGCAATATGCATTCCATGTATGTTTGGGGTGTATATGTATATATATATATATATATATATATATATATATATACACACACACACACATATATCTGTAGGGTTTTTCTCCATTAGTATTCACAGAATGTACTATATATTATGAAAATTATGAAACGTAAACAAGAGACTACTTGACTATACCTTTTAGATCAGACAGACAGATGGTAAACCCAGATTATAGTCCCTACTAATCACTTAGAAAGTCTGCAGAAGCACTACTTGGCGAATTAGGCACCCAGCTACATTAAAACTGCTGTGATAGGAAGCCAGAAATCCTTTAACCCTTGAGTTTACCAACATATGGTTGAGCCTTTTTAATACTTGCCATTGTAAATGTACATAATGACCCCACCTACTTCTTAAGCGTAATAGTTCTCAGGTTAACAAAAATGAAAGCAGTTTTTAAATGTATATTAATGTAATTTTATTAAAAGAGTAGTGCACTGGATCAACAAACCTTTGAGTACTCTATGAACTGACGTCATACAAGTTTTAACCAACAGATAGCTCTCCTGGTGCCTTGAAATGGTTGCAAATGTCATGTCATTTTGGTAGGGATAAATGGCTCTGTTAACTAAGAAGGAACATGGTTTTCCAATCGCACTCAGCCTATATTACATGTTTAATCATTCTCTTCCAGAACTTGGCAGCTATTTCTCTAAATTCTTATGATATGGAAAAACCAGCTTTTGGTACACAGCAACTTCGCCACAGACGCGCTAACTATTAGTTTATGCAGCAACACAACCTTTTCCTCCAAGTACCCAAACAAATTTCTTATGCATAAAAGATGATTCCGGTGAGTAATTGCGGGCACCACTTAAGTAGACTTTAGACTTTTGTCTAAAATCCATGTGACACCTCTATAAATATGTGCTGTATTCACCGAAATAAACCTTCACATGAGCAGGCAGTTAAAAAAAGCGTACCAGAGACAATTTACCCCTTTAAAAACCAACACAGAACACAGAGACATACTTAACACATAAATGTAATTACACCTTTTTAAGCCAAAAACACAAACAAACTTTACTATATTGTTAATACATATTATTCACTGAAAATGCAGAAATAAAATGTGTGTATATTATAGTATATATATATATATATATTATATATATATAAAGAAATAAAAATAAAACAAAGCAGACGTCAAAGAAATCATCAGAAAACATAACACATTTCCACATTATCTGTAATGAGCTTCTGCTGTGGCAATGACGTAAGCTTACAACAAGCTTAGTTTTCCTTTACTATTATCATATAGACAGTGGTTTAGAATCAGCTTAAATTGGTTTGTAATTATTAGATATACTCACTATATGCATAAGTCTATTTAAGCAGCTACAATACTTTTTAATTTGTGTCTATGAGTAAATTACTTACTTGTGAGTATTATTTCATTTTGTAATCCTTATTTGCAGCAAGAGTATTTAAGTAAAGTTTAGAAATTATCTAAAGCAGAAGACACGCAGCGTGCAAGGAAGATAACCCTAGCAGCAGCATTTAGGACAGACTGGTGGGGTTGTATGCCAACCAGAAGAGTGTTGCAGTAGTCAAGACGGGAAATGATAAGTTAATGAATCAGAGCTTTTGTGGATTCCTGGGTAAGGAATGGGTGGATGCGAGAGATGTTTTTTAGGTGCAGGTGGCAGGATCTGGCGAGGGACTGAATGTGAGGGATGAAGGAGAGGTTAGAGTCAAGGATGACCCCAAGGCATCGGGCCTGGTTAGTAGGAGAGATAGTTATGTTGTTAATGGTGATAGAGAATTCGGGTAGGGGAGTGGAGATGGAAGGAGGGAAGACGGGTAGTGTTGTGACATACATGAAGAAATAGCAGACAAGCAATTTGACGTCTTCCTGTCTCCTCGCACCGATCCAGGTCGAAAGAGCCCGGTCCAAACTATTTTGAACCGGCACGGAGAGACAGGGTCGTATCTGGGTCACATGACCTCAGTGAAACAGAGGCAATGATGGCACAGACCAGCTATTGAAGTTGGGGGGCCTGGAGAATTTTTTTTGCGCACCAGTGCCCCATGGTTTCTAGTTATGCCCCTGGTCCCAATTAGTCATGCCCCTGGTCAGGTTAACCCCATTAAACTATATTTTCCCTGAAAGCACAAAGCCCTAGGACCTCAAAGTCACCCGCTTACCTTACAGTTTAGTGAAAATAGGTGTTAGCTGATAGCATAGGGGATAACACTAAGATCATGTTGGTGGATAGTTATAGTCACAGATAGATGTTTGGTTACAGTACTGAAGTGAGATGGATCAATGATTAGTGACCAAAAATATCATTAATCAATGGTCACATAGCATTTTATTGGGTTAAATATATATTCTATTTTTTTTATATGTATAGCTATCATGTCACTTGTAAGTGACAAGTTTAGGCTACTGACATTGATCACGGAGACCGAGGGCTCGGGGTGGCTGTGCGTTATGAGACTACCTAAATAGAAGTTTGAACAATCACAATGTGCTGAAACATAACCAGCAATCATGCCCAACATGTTAAACTTCATCCATCAGCACAGAGCCAGTGACACAGAAATGTAAAAGTGCGGGATAAGGTGGTTAAAGCAAAAAATACATAATTAATAACAATAATAGAGTCCTATAAATAACATAATTAATTGTGTGGCTTTCCATGGTGCCCCTCTTGTGCTTGATAAATAGCTGGTGCAGAAAGGGGCAAAATGCATATTTGAGGATTCTGCAGAATCTGCACATTTAAAGGGATTGGATAATGAATTAACTGAGTATGGTGACTGGATTTATCATGTATCCAGGGACAGCTCCAAAAACAAATACATGGTAGAGCTGCATTAAAACAACTATTTTCTTGAATAATATATCCTGTTTGAACAAACATCCTGTCACTCTTGCTGTGATCAAGTTTGAATAATCCCAATGTCTTTTGCATTGTGGGTTAGTTAGAATATGCCAAATTTGCTGACCCCCAAATATATAGAAATATGTGTTTCGGTTCCACATTTCCATGTTTGTATTTATTCCAATCCCCCACTTCTTTTCACAGACATAACAGCTTCTGTCTGTTGATTCTGGTGTCCTCAAGTGAGCCTAATACACAACTAATCAGAAGACAGATGCCTGAACCATGCTGTGTTTGTAAACAAAGCTTATGTTAAATCCTTTCTTTACTAGAGTCAGGCATGGCACTTCGGGTGGCACATATGCAGAAATTCTCTCAAATAAAACAAGCTTGAAGTAAGTACATCCAACAAAATCAATGAATTTATGTCCAAGTTGACGCATTGTTTTAGTCCCTTAAGTGAAAAGTTTTTTTTTAAACCATTTTTTTAAAACATTTCCATGAATCCCCTTTTTCATGTTTGGTGTAACTACACAAATTATATTCTGGCTTTTACAAGGACAGATACGGCTTTCTATTTATACCAATTTTAATTGGGATTTCTTCCACAAATTCCCTGAGTAGAATACGTTTGCTCATACTATGTTTTTAATTTTAAGAGGTAGAAAAATGTTCCCATACATAAATTATTTCTACTTAATTTAAAACTTTGGGTTAGGGTCTAGGAAGGTGTTATTTTTATAAATATTTCTAGTGGTGTTTGGTCACCTATGTTTATAATTTCCATGTTTTAAAATACCGTATTTGCTCGATTACAAGACAAGGCAAATGCCCTCGTCTTATAATCGGGGTTGTCTTATAATCAGACCTCAAATAGAGGTCTGACTATGAGACTAAGATCCAGATCCCCAGCGCTGCGGGGAATTCTCTCTGACAGCCAGAGGGTGTATGTGCGATGGACACAGACAAACCCCACTGCTAACGGCACCTCCTTCCGGCTGCAGCGGAAGTTACATATGCGAATCGTGTAGACGTCTGTCATAAATCTACTCACCCTCTCCCCTGCTCCAGCGTTGGCAGATCACGGCGTCGGGTTTCCTCTCTGCCTCTGCTCGTCGACACAGACACGCAGAGACCAGCAGGGAGGAGGACGCATTCTCAGGTTACTATGGAGACGCGTCCAATCCCAGCTGCTGCCGATAGACGCCGGCAACGTAGGAGTCTCTCAGTATGACGTCATTTTGGCGCCAATTTCAAACCATAAAATGGTTCCCTTCCACTCTGAAATCAGTGCTCAAGTATAAGCTGATTTATTGCCTCTATACCTAAGCGTTCCTGTTTGTTTCTACCTGTGTACCAAACCTTCCTTTGTGATTTTTGACCAGTGTTCCTTGCAGCCTGCCCCGACCATTGCGTGTTACCTGACCTTTATTTTGGATCTTCCCTTTTGTACCTCTCCTCGGACTTTGTGTTTGCCATCTGCTACGGGTCAGCCGTGATAACGTCTACCCGCTGCCCCAAATACACACCAGGGATTTGTAAGCACTGGTAACTTTTGGGGGGGGCGTTTTAATTGGGGGCATAAGGCATTTCTGTAGGCAGTGTGCTCTATGATAAGCATTTTAATCCCCTTAATGCCACTCTGCCTCCAGAAATGCCTTATAAGCCTCTATATACCACTCTGCCTCCTGAAATGCTTTATACCTCCCTATATGCCACTCTGCCCCATAATATGCCTTTTAACCCCCTAAATGCCAGAGTGGCATATAGGGGTATAAGGCATTTCTGGAGGCAGAGTGGCACATAGGGGATCAAAAGGCATATAATGGGGCACAGTGGCATATAGAGGGTTAAAAGGCATATCATGGGGCACAGTGGCATTTAGAGGGTTCGTTGCCATGAGGTGCCATGTTAAACTTCCAGTGACCGGTATGAGAGAGTGTGAGAGGGATAACACCAAATTTAACACACCTGCTCCCCATTCACACCTGGGACCTTGTAACACTAACGAGTCACATGGAGGGAAAATGGCTAATTGGGCCCAATTTGGACATTTCCACCTAGGGGTGTACTCACTTTTGTTGCCAAGGTTTAGACATTAATGGCTGTGTGTTGAGTTATACAGGTTGTACACTCTACTTTACATTGTTACAGAGTATCATTTCTTCAGAGGCCACTCAGCTGTTCCATCTAGTGACAATTAGGTAAATATCAACAGGAGAAAATATATTAATAAATTATTATTACTACTGTCTTAATTATAATGGTACCTATCAATTAGTCACTGATTTACATAAAAAATCTTGGGACCACACACTATAAAATAAAAATGTCTCTGGTTGAAACTGGGAGAGATGTACACTATGTACCACTATAACCTCTGGCCGTGTAGTGGTTTGGAGAAGCTGCCTAAATGAAATGTGCATCAATACATTGTATGCTAAAAGTAAATTATAACAACAATAATCACAGGAGAGCTTGGTGGCGGTCAATAAGATAAACTTATACATTTATCCCTCCAAAAGCATTTGTATGGGTGTTCATGAAAATGTGCATCATTCATATATCGCTGTCTGGCAGATAACAGTGGCCCACTGTTTTATGAGTTTGGGATACTCATCTTTTTTTTCTGTAATAGGAGTTACAGTGTTCATGCACTAGGTGGTACTGGTTGTGCAGCAGTATGGCTATATACATACATACAAGGAAACTTGTCAGGCTTGATAAATATTATTTTGTTTCATCTACAGCAATTTTTGAAAAAGGGTGTATGAGGATTATTAAACCTGAGGTTAATAAACATAGTGAGCTGGCCCCTCCAGTGGCTAGTGGGAGCCACTGCCAGTTTAATACCCTCTACCACTCCACTGTACTTGAGGTTTGCCTTTGAAAAGCATGTTCTGTGTAGCAACGTTTTATACTGATACAGATGTATTTTTTGTGGTTAATGGCGACAGAAACACTTTGTGTGTGTGTGTAGTCAAGTAATTCCTCACAAATGAAGCAGAATAATTTTTATAGGGATTATTTTCTCTTTACTTGACTGAGTTACCCAATACACCAGTTTGGCAGTCACATATAATATAACCACATTAGAAGTGTGGCAAAAGAAGTGCCCAAATGTGTGATCTGGTCCAACCTGTCTAGAAAACCATCTTCTCTTGCTACAAGGATATTAGTATATCAGCCTGTTGGGATCATTCTCCTCCTGATATATTTATATGACATGGCTGCTCACGTGCAAACATTTTCAAGACTGGAAATCATCAAGGGACTTCAAGTTAGCTGATGTAATGCTTCAGAGCCTTCTGTGTTCCCTCCCCTGAAGCAGCACAGACATCTGTTTTGAGTTACACATCAAAACAACTTGGTTCAGCATTTAATAAGATGGCTACATGATTTCACATTGAAAATATACTTATATATATGGTCAGGACACATAAGCTCCGCTGATTGAAAAACTAATTTACAATTTTCATAGCACTAAAAATGTTTTATGATTATATCATGTATTCATATAGGCTGGAAAAGCTTGTCATGACCAGTGAGCTTCCAAAAACATAAAAGCATTGGATATTTCTATTCCAGGACAAATATTAAAATGTTTCACCATATTTATTTTATAGTAAATTAGATTATATGAACAAAATAATACCTAAAGAAAAAACCTATATAGTATAAATACACTTTGTGTGTGGGTACACTAAATGGAAAGAAGAAAATGTTAAAGCAGCCTTGGTCACGAGGGGTTAAAGGAGGTGTGGCAGCTGAAGTGTCTCTTTCAGTTGGCAGCCCTGATGGTATACACATTAGGGTTAATCAGGTAACACAGCTTTACCAGTATAGTTAGTTTACTTAGCTGCATAATATATGATTCTTCTGGGTCGCGGAAGAAGGGTCCTAAGCCCACTCCCATTTCTCCCTCAAATGGGGATGTGTCCAGCGACATCAGCAGGAACGCTGACACACCTACTGTCAGGCCCTGGGCCAGCAGGTCTGATAGGAGGTGAAGGGGATACGAGGGGCTCTGTCTGTACCCCTTGATGCATCATGACAGGTAGGTAGGTAGGCAGGTAGGTAGAGACAGAAAAGCAGGACTGGAATCAAAGAATAAAGGGGAACATTGGTGAGTACAGGGGAACTCAGAGTGGTTGGGCACACGGCTTGGAAGCCCTCAGGCAGGGCACAAAGCTAGGAAACGGCTGGACAGGTAGGTGAGTCTGGGACACGCCGGAGTCTGGTACACAAAGTGGATCATAGACATAGCCATGATCAAGGAGATCAGAATGAAGTACATAATGCTTTAGCTGCAAGCAGACTAACTGGAACCCAAGCCAAACAATGCAAAGGCCCAGACAGAGCAAGTATAAAAGGACAGGGTTAAACTCAGGTAATGTGGTTCAGCTGTCCCAAATAATTAGAAAGGGTACTCCTGAGAGGGAAGGGTGGCCACTAGTAGCTGCAGGTAGACATTACAATGAATCATTATCGCATAGTCCATACAAATTATATATTGAGCGTCCACTGACCTCAGTGGGACCTCACACCGGGTAGTCCTGGCTGTATCCTGCAAGAATAGGCTACGGGTAGATGAAGCCTTAAAAGTCCCCATGTATGTATATGATTTGGAAGATGCATATATGTTTTGTACCAAAAAGCACTAAACACACGAAAAGCTCAATTGCTACTACTACGATTTGCAAACTGAGCCACCTTGATAAGTGGTTTGTAAAAACAGTAAACTGTACACGTTGAAAGCTACACTGCTTCTAGTTATTTAAATACAAATATGATTTATAAAGCACATTGAGAAGTTAAATTACTTTGTTCCCAAAGCATTTTCATAAATATTAGATTCCAATTTCTTGTAATGATGTGTCAGAAGGAGTTCTGAACCTAACATGTATGTGTGCAGCAGTAGTTATTTCTGCATCAACCTATGCAAATTCCTGTATAGCAGTTGTAAAGGTGACCTTCTTCACCCTAATAATTAATACAAAGTTGCACAATAGGAACAATGACATTAATGTGACTATGAACAATAGATTGCTATGCAATCGATGGAAAATAGCTCACTTCTGTGGAATAACCTTAAGCCTTAAGCCAAAACTTGAATAAAGTATTATGTTGGAATAAAATGGCATTGTCCAGTAGCGTAGATATGCAGAATGCTTCTTTGTTTGGTTCTGATGTGGCTTGCTGTCCAAATTCTTCAGCACAGTTATATCGAGAAAGCAAGAAATATGTAACAGCCTTCTTTATGATAACAGCTGCCAATGTACTGTGCAAGTCTCAAATGCTAAACAATAGATATATTCAACAAACCACAGTCAAAGAAATTGGCATCTATGTAACACATTAAGATTCCTTGATATCTCTTTTTTATTTCATACGTTATTATTAATATTCTTTCCTGTTAATAGATAATACCATGTTAACAAGGAGCTATTGTTTAAAGGTTAAAAAATGTAAATGTTTTGGATCCGAGTCTGCTGTAATTCTGCATGTGCAATTGAATCAATACTTCTGTACCCTTTGGGCATCAGTAACACCCTCTTGTCTGAGGACGTATGTGTGTGAGTAGATCTTTTCTTTAGTTAAGTCAATTTAAAACGTGTGAACTGTGGGCAAGGATTAGACTCTTTTTGGAAGCTGAAGTTTTGTTCTTTCAGTCTGCTCTGCACTTTCAGTCTTATTTAATGCATATTGAAGTTTATTTTGTATGAACTTCAGTACATTTTAAATATCCAAAAAAATACATAAACTTGTATGGTATTGGAATTAGAAAATGAAACTTCTGTCTCTTTTTCCTCCTCCTGACTGTTTGTACTGAAACCAGGAAGTGTACTTTAGTACGCTTCATCTAAATGCACTTTACAGTCCCATTGAAGGGACAAGCGATTATTTTTAATTCTTCAGGAGGCTTGCCACCAGCAACAACTAGTGGAACATGACAAGTCTACCAAAGACAAGAACATGCACGCTCTCCCGCCAGATTTTTCTTCAGCACTCCGTTATTAAGTGCAGCTGTGTGCTGCCATTGACTATCTGGTTTTCTCACCATTGATATAATTTAAATGAGAAAGGGCAGATTTCCCTTCTCTTTTTTAGAGGTGGAATGTGAAGTTGCTTCAAAAAAAGTAAAATACATATTCCTCTTAGGCATACTTTATCATCTTCTTCTAGTGTATCCCATTTGGGTATCCCAGATGAAGAGGCTCTTTCTAGTCCTGAGATAGACCCTGCACTAATTTCTGTTTTAGGCAATTTCAGTAAAACCTCTGATATTTTTGTTCACTCGTGTGGCAAACTAAAGTCAGGCTGTTTATGTAAGCTAAAGGCTGGAACATTCTCTATTCCCTGGCTGAAGGGGTTAATACTTCACTTACAGCCACTTCTAATGTGAAGGTGATTATTTCCTTCCTTCTACAAGAGATAAAAGACAGCTCCCAAGGCATCTGTATGTCGGACTGTGGGAGCGTGAGGAGGCTGTGAGACTTATGCCCAGAGATGCTACAGAAGGTGCTGTGTAAAATTCTGATAATTACTGTGTTTTTTTAACTGAGAACTGGAGTAGCCAGCCAGTGTGCCAGAAAAAAATATCTATGTTTAGTAAGTCTCCAACCATGGAGTAGGATTTGATTTTTACATTTTACTCTGCTTTGTTTTTGGCTCTGACCTGCTGATTATGGTCCTTGGCCTCACATAAAAAGTTTCTCCATAAAAATGGTCCTGTATTCAATTGGAGGTCTTGAGGCTGCTCACACATCTTCAGTTTCCTCTCCGGTGACTGACAACATCTATAGGAATATTGATTACCTACAACTGGGCTTCCTCAGAGTCCTACTATATTGCGGAGGTCTCTAACTCTTCCTCAAGCAAATACTTAGTGATGGGTCTTTCATGGGACCATCTGGTTTCCCTTGCTTATTGGGCTGTCAAGAAGCTCGAAGTCTGGTCCAAAATGACTGAATTTTCTTTAATAAATCGCATGAAAGGGAAAAGGTCCAAATCACTTTGGTATTGGGCCATCAGTCCGAATTGCATACTCTCTGCAGGGAATGGTCTCTCTAATTATCATATAACGGACAACATCCTCTCTAGCATCTCGCTCCTTCCTAAGGTCATTCAGAAATTGCAGGAGGACAGGGTACAGGATATGGCCATCAAAAGTTTGGTATCCGACACACCAAAGGTTAATCGAAGGCCTGAAGGTTCCACTGGACTTAATCACAAAATGCAGGTCCACAGGATCACCTCTCTCTCCCACGGTCACTCTCCCTATCGGTCTTTCCACCAGCCAGAAAACTATCCGACACACCAAAGGTTAATTGAAGGCCTGAAGGTTCCACTGGACTTAATCACAAAATGCAGGTCCACAGGATCACCCCTCTCCCACGGTCACTCTCCCTATCGCTCTTTCCACCAGCCAGAAAACTGATTGACTCTTCCCTTAGACCTCAGATACCCTTAGTATCGTCAGTATGTGGATGATTTTGCCGCCTGGGCATCTTCCTCAGGTCATTTTTTTCTTTAGGATCTGATCAGTCTATGCAACAAGCTCTAGACTCTAGGAAGATGGAAGTAAGGGTATTAATGTGTAGGTTTGTAGGTGTCCTTAAAGAGGTGGTGTCAGGAACCGGGTCCATACAGACGACTGTAATGACCCAGTGCGCCCAAAGATGGAGTTCAGGAGGTATTGCGCAGTAGTGGAGTTGGACAGGGCCTGATGCAGGGCGACTGCAGTCTCCCAGGTGGGCATCGAGGGTTGAGCAGCCACATACCAGCACCCTGACATAGCAGCGGATGATGTCCAGAACAAAGCAGAACTAAACTTGGCTGGATGTGGAAATCCGAACAAAACTTGGATCTGACAAAACTTGGAGATATCCTGCAGGCACCCTGGAGCAGGCATGAGACATAGCACTAGAGTCTGGGTGCTGCAGACTGGGAGTATGGAAGCTAAGCAGAGTATATAATGGAAACATAGCAAGCAAGGAGGACAGAGCAAGGAACATAACCAGACAAGACATACATGATACAGGGCATAAGAAAGGACAGGGAACAAGGCAAGGAACACAGGGGAAGGAGTGAGGAGCCGGAATCCTCGGATGCTTCTCCTATAAGCAAGGATAGGACATCTTAACTGGGACACGGAGAGAGGAGAGAGGAACCGAAACCCTTAGATGATTCAGGGTAGGAGGGCAAAGGTTCATAAGAGACAGAAAAACATAGATACAGGACTAGCCTAGGACTATAAGATAACAATTGGAGATTCCATCACATCATATGTCCATAGTATGCTTAGCCCACCGCTACGCCAAAGTACTCCAATTTACGGTGGGTCCTAATGCTAAAGCCTGCTTACTGAATTACTAATAAACTAAACATTGAATCCAAACACAGAACCGAGAAAGACATACCTTTAGACTGCAGACTGAGACAAACAGAACAAACGGGTGTGACACACCTTATAAAGGAAACAGGAACTGAAGCAAAGAGCAGAACTAGAATCCAGGAATCAGAGGTACAGGACAGAGCATACGGAAATCCAGGAATGGATCAAGCTAAACATGGGAACAGAGGCAAGGTAGGGAAAACCAGAGAAATGCAGCTCCGCAGCCTGGATGGACCCTGACAGGTGGGTCTTGAGGGACTTGGAAGCAGGGCCGGACTGGCCCACCGGGATACCGGGAAATTTCCCGGTGGGCTGGAAGATCCGTGGGCTGGGCGGCCGGCAGACTAACCATGAAGACAGCCGCTGAGCGGCTGCACATGGCATTAAAGGCCTCCCTCGGAGCCAGGGGCGGGCTGGGCAGGGGGGCAATTGCCCCCCAGGCTGCCCGAAATCTAATCAAAGCGGCCGCTGGGTGCTGATGCGGCCTGCCTGCATCAGCACCCAGCAGCCGTGTGCCATGGCCGTCTAGTGATGGGAGCAGTGTGAGGGGTGAAAGCTCCGCCCCCTCGCACGGACCTTTCACCCCTCACGCAGCTCCCATCACTATGCAGCCATCAGACTGCTGGGAAGGTAATCTAACCGGCCGGTGCGTGCTGATGCCGCCGGCCGGCTCTACTTTAATGCTTTTTTTTTTTACTTTATATGGCAAGCCGATCCAGCTTACCAGCACGCACCGGCCGGTTAGATTACCTTCCCAGCAGTCTGATGGCTGCATAGTGATGGGAGCAGCCTGAGGGGTGGAAGCTCCGCCCCCTCGCACTCAGACTGCTGCAGCACCGGATGTCAGGTCAGTGGCATCCTGTCAGCATAGAGAAGAACCAGGAAGTCAAGAGAAGTAGAAGGTGAGTAAACCAATGTATTTTTTGTACTGTATAATGTTTTTTTGTATTTTTTAAAAACAAAAAAAATCGGCATGTGTGTGTATGTAAGTGTGTCCCCTCTATGCCACTCTGGCTCCAGAAATGCCTTATACCCCCCTATATGCCACTCTGTCCCATGATATGCCTTTTAACCCCCTATATGCCAGAGTTGCATATAGGGGTAAAAGGCATTTCTGGATGCAGAGTGACATATAGGGGGTCAAAAGGCATATCAGGGGGCAGAGGGGCATATAG
>VKOC01023050.1:0-16062 GCA_009364415.1 Spea multiplicata
TCTGCTTCCTTTTACCTCTAAGTTGCTTGAACGGATTGTGTACAATCACCTTACTAACTTCCTCTCCTCTAATTCCCTCCTTGACCTTCTACAGTCTGGTTTCAACCCCTTCACTCTACTGAAACGGCTCTAACAAAAGTCTCCAATGACTTGCTCTCTGCCAAAGCATAAAGGTCACTTCTCCATTCTAATACTCTTGGATCTATCGGCTGCTTTTGATAATGTTGATCACCACCTTCTTCTTCACTCACTTGCTTCTACAGGCATTTGAGATACAGCTCTCTCCTGGATTTCCTCATATCTGTCTAACCGTTCCTTTTCTGTCAGCTTCAATTTGAATCTTTAAATATACTTCTGTGTGTTACTGAAGTGGTCATAAGCTTTCCTCTTGAATCTTATTACATAAGTTATGGTGGGTAAAAGGTGATGGAAACCCTTCCACTTAAATTTTAAGGAGTAGTAGAAGTATTATTAAACACTCATCTACACACAACAGACAAGCCAGAAGGCTTGTGTTTTTCCCTCAGAAATCTCATGGTGCTTTCACAACCACAAGGGATTCTGGGTAGGCACATGCAAACAAGGTTAACAATTATCACCTTTGCCTCTATATCCACTTTATACATTCAAGGGCTGTGTGAATGTGCTCTTGGAGGGGGGCTGAGGATGGCCTCAGACCCAGGAGGGAGTGGTTCTGTTTCGGATACTAAGCTGAATCCAGTCCCAGGCCTAAAACTGGATGAAGGCCAAAATGTCACAGTAAATGTGAGTAAGAAGTTTAAGGAAAGTTCTATCAGGAAATCATTGTCTGTCCTGGATAAGAAGCTGGGTGATGCCTCTCAGAATCATCAGGAGTTGTGTGTAATGTTTAAAGACATGAGCCAGCAAAAGCAAGTTTTGGTAACAAAAGAGGAGAAAGTAACAGAGCAATGTAAGAAAGCTGAATTATTGCAACAAATTGATCAGATTAATGCTGAGCTTATGTCTCTGGAGAAAGGAATAAGTGAAAAGGCTGCAGAGATTGAAAAGCTAAAAGGTGAAGTTCAAGGAGAGGAAACTAAACTTTACCAAATGCAAAAGACAAACCCATTAAAGATTAAGAGTTTGCCAATACAGTCAGTGAAAGTTAAAGGTGTTGAGAAAATAATAAAGAAATTATCAGAGAAAATGTGTCCTGTACCTGCCACTTTGTCTGGTGAAATGGATGTGGCTGAAATATCTGCACAGATTCCAGAATCACAAGAACTAACTGAACGTGAGAGACCCTGTGAGGCTGTCTCATCAGGTGAAACCAGTTCAGTAATCCCAGCTCAGTCTGCAGCCTCCAACACCAGCATTTTAACTCCTGAGTGTCCAAGTGAAATCCGAATACACAGTTTAAGATCAAGGAATATAAAGTGTGTTGTGGAAAGGCTAATGGAGAAGAATACAAAGAATTTACACCCAGAGCCGCAACCTATGCAAGAGGGAAGAGGTGAAGGGCAAGAAGTATGCAGCTCTGGTCTGTTAGTTGGCTCTGAACAAAGTTTGGGGCCTGAAACAAGTGCTGAGTGCAACCTAAAGGAATTATCTGTTTCGACAGGTGGACATACAACAGAGAATGCACCATTTGGAGCACAAAAGCTGGGTGGAAGGAGTAATGTACAAACTGATGCTAATAAAGCAAACTCCGAAGAACAACAACATGGACTGGATTCAAGGACTGAACTGATTTCAAGAACAAGTGAATCAGCTAGCACTCAGATAAGTGCAGATATAACTCTTTCTAGAGCAGTGGTTCTTAACCTGGGTTCGATCGAACACCAGGGGTTCGGTGAGTCAGTCTTGTGGGTTCGGTGGAGGTCAAGACACACACCCGACTTATATGATTCGTGATGACACGCCCCGCTTGTCCATCATTGGCTGCAGGTGATAACGCCACATCGCTTGGCGGCCTTTCTGTGCTGCAGGGAATTTGGTGCACTCAGTAGTCGAATTGTAACTGTCGTAACTGTCACTGTTGTGTGATTTCTTTCTTAATATTTTAATCCCTTCATACTAACTATGTCAAGCAAAAAAAGAAAGTGGTTGGACGAATATGGATTCGCATGTATAACGGAACGTGATGGGAGTCAGCGTCCTAACTGCATGATTTGCAATGCCAAGTTGAGCAATTCTAGTCTAGCACCGGCAAAACTAAGAGAACACTTCCTTAAGCTGCATGGAAAACACAAGAACACAACGCTCGCTGAATTCAAGGTGAAGAGAGCCAGATTCGATGAAAAGGTTACTCTACCTGTTTTCGGCTTTGCACCCATCAACAAACCGATCCTCACAGCATCGTACAAAGTTGCTTACCTGATTGCAAAGCAGGGCAAACCACACACCATTGCTGAAACACTCATAAAACCAGCTGTGTTGAGGATGGCGAATATCATGCTGGGAAAAGCGTCTGAAGTTAAGTTATCCCAAATTCCTCTTTCAAATGACACCATCAGCGACAGAATAGAGGACATGAGCAAAGACATCTTGGCTCAAGTAGTTGCAGATCTGATTTCAAGCCCGGCAAAATTCAGCCTTCAACTCGACGAGAGCACAGACGTTTCCAATCTAAGCCAGCTTGCAGTATTCGTGCGCTATGTGAAAGACGACGTTATAAAGGAAGATTTTTTTATTTTGTAAGCCTCTTACAACAACAACTAAGGCAGCCGCTGTGAAGAAACTTGTGGATGACTTCTTCAAAGACAACAATCTTTCGTGGGATATGGTTTCTGCAGTTTGTTCGGACGGAGCTCCAGCCATGCTGGGAAGAAAGTCTGGTTTTGGTGCGCTAGTGAAAGCCGATGCACCACACATCATTGTTACGCATTGTATTCTGCACAGGCATGCGTTGGCAACAAAAACCTTGCCTCCAAAACTGGCAGAAGTATTAAAAATTGTAGTGGAATGCGTGTACTATGTGAGAAATAGTGCTCTGAGGCACCGCATCTTCAGGGAGCTGTGTAAAGAAATGGGATCTGAATTCGAGGTACTTCTGTACCATTCTAACGTTCGGTGGTTATCCCGGGGACAGGTGCTGAATCGTGTTTTTGCCGTGCGTGTGGAATTAGCCCTGTTTTTGCAAGAGCACCAACATTGTCATGCAGATTGCTTCAAAAATTCTGAGTTAATTCTCATTTTAGCGTACATGGCTGATATCTTCGGAGCTCTCAATCATCTCAATCAACAGATGCAGGGCGGTGGCGTCAACATCATCGAAGCGAAAGAAAACCTGAAGGCTTTTCAAAAAAAGCTACCGTTATGGAAACGACGAATAGAGAACGATAACTTTGCAAACTTTCCCCTGCTAGACGACTGTGTAAGTAAGATCGAAGATGTATCTGGAATCGGAGACATTTCTGTACCCGTGGAACTGAAGCAAGCAATTGCCACGCACTTAGATTCGCTTGCAAAGTCTCTCGACGGATACTTCCCTACAAGAGAGTCATATCCAGCATGGGTGAGACAGCCGTTCACGTTTAGTGTTGAGACAACAGATGTCAATGATGAATACCTCGATGAAATCATTGAAATTCAACAGAGCCAGGTTCAACAGCAACTCTTCAGAACAACAACGCTCTTAACGTTTTGGTGTCAACAAATGGTAACGTACCCTGTTATTGCTAAGAAAGCTCTGGAGATTTTCATACCGTTTGTTACAACATATCTTTGCGAGCAATCCTTTTCGAGGATGCTGGACATAAAAACGAAGAAAAGGAACAGACTTTGTTGCGAAAATGACATGAGAGTGGCACTTGCCAAGGTAAAGCCGCGCATTTCTGAACTGGTCTCTGAAAGGCAACAGCAGAAGTCGCACTGATTTGCAGTAAATATTCATTATTGTGGTTTTGTTTTTGTGTGAAAATCATGTTTTAATATTTTAATGGTTTTGTTCTTTGTTCTTAATGGTTTTGTTCTTTAATGGTTTTGTTCATTTTGTGCACCTATGTATAAAAATATACCTATGTATAAATATATACCTAAATATATACCTATGTTTTGAATTTGAATAAATCATATTTTATTTTTCAAATTAAGAAGGGTTCAGTGAATGCGCATATGAAACTGGTGGGGGTCAGTACCTCCAACAAGGTTAAGAACCACTGCTCTAGCGAAAGAGCATAGTGACCCAGAGACTCAGGAAAGCAGCTCTTCACACCCACAGTGCTTCCAGGATTACCATCATCCAATGGAAATACTCATGTAGCTCACTTAATCAAGTAGAAACATCCCATCAACTTCTCAGAGAAACAAACATCTTAAGTAAAAGGAGTTCAAAAAGCTATTTTTTTTTAAACCAGTGAAAAAATATGTGCAGTATACTCAAAAAATACTTTGCCTGGGGCACTTGAGGAAGCCCTGGGTGGCAAAACACATCTGACACGCCCCCCCCTCTTTTCGTTCCTGTTGTTCGGCTCGCTGATGTGAAACTTAGGAACGCCGGCTACTAAAGACATAGAGGGAGGAACACTCCATGTGAGTTGTATCTCTACACTCACAAAATCTTGAAGGCCTCAGTTATTCTGTCTTTAAATACTGTTTTTTTTTTAACTGCACACAAAATGGCCTGTTTTCCGTTCTCTTTCTTTTATGGTTACACTGTTTGACACTCAGCATATTTCACGTTGAGCTACATTGTTTCCCCTGAGATCTGCAGACTGCCATAACAAGATTCTTATCTATAGATCCATTTAAACACCAGAGCCGGGAATTGCTCTTAAATTATGAATGTGATTGTGACTTTGTTGTGGAGTAATCTGCATCATAAAACAAACAGCACCATTTTTGTTGTTTATTTTATTTCTTCTGTACAATCTAGACTAGATTTTCTAGTCTCCTTTCACTTTATATGAATGTAAAAACAATATTTCCCCTATTGGTACAGAATTCATCACATTTCTAGACAAAAATGGCAGCTCCATTGCCAGTCACCTGTCCAGTAATGGCACATAATGCTGCTGTAGGCGATTGCCTTTCATTGTTCATAAAACTACATTTACTTGTAGTCCAGTGAAACATTCTACTTGCCATGATTTGTGTAGGTTTACGCATCCTCATTTTAAATTGAAAATCAACATGATGAAACAGTTGTAGGAAGGATTGGCTGATACCGGACCTTGCTCGCTCTTAGCTGCTCACATCCTTATACCAAATGACCTTTCTGCAGTCAATAAATATTCATAGCCCCAACCATTATAGATTTGTCTGCTGTGATCATGGTGCCTGAAACATGAAATGACATATGCCTTCTCTTCACATTCCTTCCATCGGGACTCTTATGCCTGTGGTCAACATATCCCTCTCTTTCACTCATCACTCAAAGGCACCTGCCACTGACAGCCATGCTCAGGGCTCCAGTCTCCTGCCAGTTTGTGGTTTATATTTATTTGCACTCATAATTTCATAACCCATTGCAGAAAACATTTTTGATGTGAAAGGCAATCAGAGTGTGAAATCTACAGCTGGAGGAGCTTGCGGAGTTACTTACAACAAAACCCAAGCAATTTGTTATGATTGTAGGTACAGATAAATTAAGTTTGGGACTGTTTTTAAAACAGGTGGGAAATGCAAACTGCTGAAAAAGCATAAAATGTTTCTGTATAAAACCCAAATTCATTATCTGTGAATCGCTAACACACAGATTGGTAGGCTACACTGAGCACTCCTTCTTCTGGGGCAGTAGATTTGCATACCCATAGGACTAGTCACATATGGGTGTGGGGCTAGTGATCAATAGGTAAGGGGCAAGCCCCAGACATCCTTAGTGGGAGGGAACAGGGTAGGGAGCTGGGGATAGTGGGTACCCACAAAAAGAAGTAGCTGACCAGGAGACCCAGGGAACTTAGGTCAAACCCAGTTCATCATAAAACATCATAAAGTTAGGTAAAACCCAGTTCATCATAAAACAGATAGCACTATTTTTGTTGTTTATTTTATTTCTTCTATACATGTGTGTGGACACATACCTAATGATACTGAAACAGGATAGATCATAACTCCAATGCATGGGGGCAAAACATAAGTGTTATATAGAAGGTAAGATTGCAATTCAACGAGTTCAACAAAGTTCTGTGGAGTTATTAGGGGCAGACCGGTCTGGGGGAATATTTCCCCCACAGGAGGGTCCAAAATTCTTCTGACTTAGACCAGCCTACTTGTAGAGGCAGGGACAAAGTGGGGTCATATTAGTGTAAGGTGATTATGTGTAAGTGTGTATTAGAGTATGTGTGTGTGCTAGTGTTAGCCAAGGGGCCTCGGGTCATTTGTCTGTAACCGGTACCCAACCTTGTTATTCTACAGTGTTGAAGAACATTGCTTTTCAGGTATGAATGGAGATGTTCAAATGGGCTTCTTACCCTTTTCTGATTCAAAATAGCTGTTCATTCCTTTTTTGATGTTTGAAGATTTCTATTTTTAAATATGTATTTATATTTCATTTTGTTTCCAACACAGAGCAACCCAAAATTCTAAAAGCACTAGTACACCTCACGTTAGATACAGTTATGGACACCATTAAGGTTCTGGTGGATTGAAATGTATTTTAAACTGTAAGCTACATAAGGATGCATATTAAAGAGAGAGAGCTTTTCTTTTTCAGTAAAATATCCAGAGGTCAGACTGGCATTGAACGCACACAGCAACAGCCGGCAGATATCAAACGTAAATCTAAGACAATAAATCATTCATTGTCAGCTTCGGTCTTGTGTTAATGAACACATTGTAAATAGAGTGCCCAGGACCAGAAAGTACTAAGAGGGGAAGAAAAAAAAGCAATTAAAAAGGAAAAAAGTACCGTATTTGAGAACCGAAATTGTGCAGAAAATATACTAAGCCACCCGCATTGTTCCATTTAGTCTCAATGACTTTTAAAGAAAATGGGAGTGAAAAAAGTAGGTAACGTGGGCCCACAAGTGTTTTTACATTGTAATTTTGTCTATAGACTGCCTTTTCTTAAAATCTTATGGTGGTTGGGGAAAGAATAATGTATGCCAATATTGGATTTTGTTGGTATTGCCGTTGAAAACTTAAATAAACCCATATTGGAAATTATTCCAGATGGAGTAATGCTGTTCAAAATCTATGAAGCCTTATTGAGTTCTCTGCAAATAAGAGAAAAAGTCAACAGTCAAAGGTGTAAATAGAGTTTTTATGAAGATTTGTGAAGTTGGCGGCCCATCTAAGTTGAGAAGCATTATGTCTTATGTCACAAGTCACTTGAATAAATTAATTTAAATATAGAACATACAGTACATACCATACACAAGGTAAACTCTGCCGCAGAACGCAATCAACAGCCAAACCAAGCATTTACAGGCACAGCATTTAAACCAGTACTGAGAAGCAATCATAACACAACTGTAAGAGCATTAAAAAGTTCCAGGAGGACCCGAAGGTGGTGTTGCAGTAAAAATAACACATCAGGATGTAAGGGTTAGGTGAAAAGTCATATGACAAAAGTCCAAGAGCTGAAGAGACCAAGAGAGCAAGGGCTGAATAAATTTTCAAGCTCGAGTTTCACCTGCCACACAAAAGTGGAGTAAAATGCACACTACTGTGCCCCAAAAAGTGTAAATACTGTATATGAGAGTAGCTGGTGAGTAATGTAATAAGCATTCTTTAAAATATAAAACATACATCTCTGTAGTTGGGTTTGCACCACTGATTGGCAGTTTCAAGCAGCCAAAGACTGGCAGAAAAGAGCTGCCATTGAATTCAATGGGAGCACTTTCCATGTATGCTGGAATTGACTGGTGGGGAGAATCTCAGCAGAAGCAAGTAGCTGGGTGGAGTTTATTTAAGGGAATTAAACACAAAGGGAATGATGTTACAGACATGTTATACCAGAATATTTTATTGGGTAATCTCCACACTGTGTTTCAATCATCAGACTGGGTCAGTCCTCTAGAGTCCTCAGACTGGATCAGTCTTCTAGCATTTTTCACATTACTTTTCAATGCTCAATGAATGAAACCAAGTTTATTATTACATTAAAATACCATCCATACCTCTTACCATTTCGGGTGTCCAAATCCAGACACCTTTGTTGGAAAATATGGCAACAGCAATGAAGGCGAAGAAGAAGATGGAACCTCTGGACGATTGAGTCTCGAGGAGGCTATGTGTGATCTTCAATGAGGGCTGTGTCTGAAAATCTGCAATGCCTCTGGTACTTTTGAGAGGAATGCTGTTCCTATGAATATAATTGACAGATGAGTTCACAATAAAAAAGTGTATTATTGAATAGAGGCATGCAATAGTCAACATTTTACCTACACAGTAACAAGTGCCGTCTGACATTATGTCATACAGGGAGGCCTGTTGAGAAAGTTGCACTTTGTATGACAGATTATGTTCTCCATTCTACAAAGGAGCTGCTCTACCAGAACAAGCATGGATGACCAAATGGATATTCAATGTAATGGACATCTGGCAGAACTGATTAAACTCTGAGCTCAATTGTCTGCTCAGTGGAGGCCAAAAACAAATCTGTACCCTAAATAATATCAGTTTCACTTCCTATAGACCACTGCGGGGGACATGCAATGAGTGATAGCTCCAGCTATTCATCTCAACAGTTGTAAACCTGAATTTCAAAGAAGTAAAACTTCACTCCACAGGGAGAAAAACTTAACCTCACCTGGAAGAAAGTGTTGATTCGGCAACAGTATAAACAAGTTAACTATTTGTACGTCTAAAGTTATAGAAGAAAATAGTAATTCCTGTAGAAATAATAAAATTTAATACACAAAGTACTTTACCCCAGCTATTTGATTATTTAAACTCATATTTGGGTCTGCGTTGGTAAACTAGGAAAATGCCAGGAAGGCTGGTGTGTGACGCATGCGCCTCTATTGCCACCTTTACAGCACAGCCGTGGCTGGATACACATGGCTGTATACTACAAGCGTGTATTAGCATGTATGTTTAGTGTCAGGGACAATTCTCAGTCCAGCCCTGTTTGGATTTATATTCAAAACTCAGGTTCCTAGAAATGACATGTTTACCCCAAATTAAATTGTTTTTTTGTTTCCTCTAAAGCAATAACCATCTTACAAATCATAAATCAGTCTGATAGAAACAACTTCAGATGTGGTTAATGATATGTTCCTGAGATACAGACAGTCAGAACCAAAACAAGATGTACAGATGTTAGATAGATACGGGTGTATAGAGACACTTTTGTGATCGTGGTTCAATATGCTGTGAACTTAGTGACAATGACATTTTCAATTATAATCAGTACCAACGAATACATTTTATCATATCTAGATCATCATAACTAGATAAACTCTTATCTGAGAGTTATATTTCTCATAAAAGCAAAAAAGGTTTTGACCTTTAAGGATTCTTTCAGGTTGAAATCTATGCATCCACATTTGCTTAGTGAATTACATACATTTTCACATAAATTACAAAAACTTCCAAATAAAACTCAAGTTAAAGACAATTTTTGGGTTATTCTTATTATTAATATCTGAAAAAGGACCAAAACGTTAACATTATCTTTGATTGTTTTTATTTAATAAACCAGATATAAACCGATTTCTTGAAGAAATCCCATAAACTACCCCCTTAAATGTTATGTAAGCATACGCTGAATAAAATGAATACCGTTCCACTTAATAACAGCTTAGTCAAGTATTCTGCTTAACTAAATAAGGATCAGCCAAGAAGTTAGACACAGTATCTGTTTTGAGGAATTAATTTGTATGATGCCATTTAATTCACATTTGAGGGAACAGTTAAGATAATTTTCTAAAGCCATTTATGATATATTTGATGACTCCGAAGCTGAAATATAAAAATAGCAATAAAACAAGCTGCATGTGTAATGGCATGGAACTGATCAGCTGTTTATAGAAATGTGTGAGTATTTAGTTGTTTTTGTTTTTTGCAGTGGACGATGGTACAGAAGTCTATGTACTACAAAAATAATACCCCTGGAGTTTGTGGGGAGTGGGGCCAAATAAGTTTTGGGACCCTTTGTACATAGGTAGAGGCAAGTAGGATCCCATTTATGGTTCCTGTATCTCTGGGAGAAGCAGGACATTGGGATTTGGCATTAACCTTCTTTCCTCAACAATGCAGAAATCATTAGTGGAAGGAAGACAGCATTAAGCAGCGGGCCAGGGCAGGAGCTCAGGTTGCCCCATCTAAGGAAGGCCCTGTCTGTGGGCTTCTAAACTGTTGCTGTGTAGATAAATTAAGTCTGCAACCATATGGTTTTAGCCACCCCAAGACATTTAAGAGTATAAATTAACTAAAACCTGTACAAACCTTCTTACTGATTTAGTGTTACGGCTTATGTTTAGAGATCATTGTGATACAAAGGGACAGAACTCATGGAGCAAGGTTAAGTGTGAAGCAAGACAAGACTGAAGGAGGTTGGTTGGGGAGAATGTAAAAACATGGGGAGATCAAGGGTCAAAAGTGAAGGTATAATACAGACTTACAAGGTAGCACCTGTTTTATGAGTGATGTTTATTAGCATTTATTTAAATACAGGGCCGGCCCAAGACATAATGCTGCATGGGGCGAAGTTGAAAATGCTGCATCCCATTATCTACCCTTCCTATGCCGCCCCCCCGGTCTCCTCTTACCCCTCCTCTTCTCCTATATCTACCGCTTACTCACCCCCCCTTGGTGACTACCTTTCAGCAGTCCTCGGTGGTCTCCCTGCTCGTTCGGAGCCGGCTTGTAATAGCTGAGCGCTCCGAAATGACGCCATCTTCCGGCGCTCTAGCATTACAGCCCGGCACCGAGACCGGCTAGAGCTCGCAGAGGAGAGAGAGGTGGGCCGAGCGGCGTCTGATAACTTGGTAAGCAAGAACCACTGCCGCGCCCCTTCTCTCCTCTTTTAATAAAAAAGTGCAGCCCCTTCAAGAAGTGCCGCCGTGGAGCAATTGCCCCACTTGCTCCATTTGTAGGCCGGCCTGTTCGTTTTTCAAAACATACAGGTATGATTCTGATATTATTACTTCAAAGTTTCTTTGAGCAGGGCCCTCCTGAACTTTTGTTTCTAGAAGTTCAAATTGTTATGTGATGCATTGCTTGTTATGTTTTCCCATTGTACAGCGCTGCAGAATATGATGGCGCATCAAAAATCATTAAATAATAATAAGGATCGGAATGATAAATTACAGTTTTGTTGGTTGAGCAGTATGCAGATTTCAGATGTCTATGTATGGATCTAGCAGCTGGCATGTTAGAGATGAGTACATTTTGGCAATGCAATGTGTAATCAAACTGTAAATGTGTTTATTAGAAGGACATAATGTGTGAAATATATATGTTGAATGGGTTACTGCTAGCGTTATGAGCAGTGTGTTGGGACGCACTTTTAGTTGATGAAAAGTTACATTTTTTTGAAAAACAAATTCCAGTCGATATTATATATATTTTTAGATATTTTTTTCATTACATTTGGGTGGAAAGATTGGGTTTTTAGGCACACTCTTGGTCAGAGGAGCCCTTCTCATACAGGGGCAGTTGGGGGCAGTTGGCGTTAATTCGACCATGCCCTTATAACCATACCTGCGAACTCTCCGGGTTTGACCTGGAGCTCTCCTGTGACCCGCTGGAACAGGGTCTTGACGCGCCCTGCTCCCCGCCCATTTTCGCCTTAAATGGGGGTGTTTCCCGCCAATGTCAGCAGGAACTCCCACGATGTCCGTGGGAACGCCCACCGACGTCAGCGGAACCGCCCACCGATGTCAGCGGAACCGCATGGCGACGTCAGTGGGCAGTCCTGGTCATGTCCCGTAAGGGAAGGCTCTGAGTAGCCGGAGCTCAGAAGTTTCCAGGTATGCTTATAACTGCCCTGAGTAGGTAAGCTTTCTAGAGCAGGTAGCCCTGCCACCTCTGTCTCCTTGCCTTTATAAGTGGAGGTTTTGTGGACATGAGCAACCTGGTCTATGTTGATCTAAGAACCTTTCCAAAAGAGAACCTTTCCAAAGAGAAATTGCACATTTTGTATGACATTATTACTTTAAAAAGACTAAATAGTTAATATTGAAAACAACAATTTGTAATTAATGATAAGCTTTGCATGTTATAATTTAAACACAAGTTTAATTAAATTGTTCTTGTTTGTGTTTTTCCTGGCAGGACAAGTAAACCAAAGAAACCAAATAAGTTAATAGACAATTTAAACAGCTGCAAAAATCATCACATTGAAGGTTCTCTTTTGTTTAAACCTTGAATTGTGAACCGAAGGAAGAACAAATTGGATTACTGTTCTCCTAAGGTTTGGCAGATAAAGATGACTAAGAACAACAAACAATTATTAAAATGTAATTTAAGGCTAACAAAAACCATGCAGTCAAAATATTGTACATGGGATTTGTTGTACTGCAGGAAACTATCCCAAAAACTGCTTCAAATATGAAGAACCGGATATCACTGGTCATAAGCAGGTCCTGGTGCATTTAATAATACAAAGTTTCTACAATATGAAAGTGCTCTAAATATCGCCTAAATTATTTAACGATATAATTTATCACATCACAGCGCTCAATTGCCCTAAAGTCATTAAAATGTATAGAAACAGCAACATGTGCTTAGAATAAAATTTCTGGCAACCAAAACATCTGAGCAGACAGAAACTCTTCATTTGTTGGTTAATTTGCTTAAATGAGTTTCCAGTATTTAGGTAAGGCATTTTTAACATGACATACAGTAAGATGAACCAACAGTGGGAGACTCACATTTTTTTTTGTTTAAAGCATTTTATTTGCATTTTAAGTATACGCAACACATTTTTGTTGAGGTGGACATTTCTCTAATGATGGTACAGACACATTGCTTATCCCAAAAATTGTACTGTTTTACTATAAATATGTACTCCTTTAGTGTTCATTAAAAAAGACATATTACATGACATATGGCTCCTGATGTTTACCTAGAAAATAAATATATAAATGCAGTTGCATTCCTAAACCTTGGAGGAGAGGAAGACAACGTCACCGGAAGCTACACCATTTTGGCAGAAGTTATATCCGCGGAGATGCGGACAAAGATAGAAGAGATACAATGTAAGAGAGAAGATAGAAGATACGGAAGCGGAAGTCAGAGATACTGAGTGATGAAATTTGTGAGCGTAGTTTTCGTCTGCTTCGTGGGGGTCTGGCCTTGTTTTCGTGGCTTTGTATGAATCAATAGTAAAAGCCCTGCAATTTTGAGGTAAAAGGCTTTTTTTTTCCAGGTTGTAAATATATGTTTAGATTTTTGTTAACAAAAATTGCCTACCTAAATAACTTCGATCCATTGAGTATTATAACATCTACAGAAACATAACTTTGAAGGCAGATAAAAACGAATTGGCCCTCAAACTTCAATCAGTCCTTCCTCTTGTCTTTGATTTGGAAAGTTTTATGCCTATCACATGCATGTTTAAATTAATTTACTGCATTAGCCTCTACAATGTACTGTATATTAAAAAAACTAAGAATAAAATTCCTTTAATACTGTATGTCTATAAAGATTGTTCTTCTTAACCTTCTACATCTGCTTCGCTCACGAAACTGGGAATCAAGCCCAGTCTAAAACAAGGATTTAACTGGATTTAAAGGGAACAGCTTCCAGTAAGAGATATCTAATTACTGTATTTCTAAGACAAAAAGGTAATTTATAACCAGGGCAATGAAGAAGGCCTACAGCTTCACTAACATCATGGGTTACGTGGTGGATCTGTGTAGGGTTTCCATTTGGAGATACAAGCAGTGTTCTAGTGTTTTGCCCATGAAACTAATTCTACACATAACTATAATTCTATGGCCATTTCATCCGGCCGCTGAAGTAATTGTGTAGCAGCAGAAATGTAAAACCATCAGGGCCCCAACGGTTGATGCATGCATCGTTGGAAAAGAGATCTGTCCTCTCTTGTGGCTATTGCTTTGGCATCTGTGGTCACACCAGGGAGCCAAAAATGGAGGTGAACATCCCAAAAGCAGGAACACCACTGGGAAGTTGCAAGGATGCAAGGAATGACTCTAAATGGTGAAACTTGACTATGAAGTGGAATAGTCTGTGATAATCGGCATTCTATTATGGTGAATAATTGTCATGCTGGATTGTTCTAGGTTATGGCTAGATATGGTAAACCTCACATTATTAGTGTCAAAAAGCAAGTCTCTAAATGGGAGAAAACTTATTTACAGTTCAACGTCAAAAGGGGTGGACTACTGTATGTTTCTATAAAGAACAAAATATGCAGTACAGTCATTTCTAGTTACCAACATTTGCTTGTCAAGAAATACTAGTGAAAAAAGGGAACAGGGTATAGAGATTAGAGATCTCTAATTATAGAGATTACAGCAAGAAAAATAATCACACAGCTGGAGACGTAAATACCATAAGAATATAACCCTTACTTCACTACAAATACCTATAATGTCAGTGTTAAACAGGACATTATTACCTGGAATATTGAATGGCTATTATGTTTCTCATATAATTGCATCAATGTAGTTGCTACCACATGTATGCAGATATACTTCTTCTGATGCAGTTATCAGAGGTTCCATTTCACTTTACCAACAAAGAAGTGGAAATCCAGTAATGAGACCAAGCTCTCATTACTGGATTTCCACTGTCAGAAAAAGCCTGCACTGATCAAACTCACATTCATTTCTAGTCTCTTATATACAAGATTGCCAGGTACATGTATAGGTAACATTATTTTTGGGAATGTGCGTCATACCATGCAGATTGCTGACACTTTTTCTGAACATCAGGTCGTATCAGGATGATGGACATGCCATGGATTCACAGGACATATGTCCTCCCACGAACACAGTAAAATAGCTTGTGGATAGCATGCATGAATATAGTTACACAGACATTATATTCAGCATTGCTTTATAATGAAATAGCAATAGTGAATTATAACATACCACAAATAACAATACAACAAAGAATTTAAACTGTATTGATTTTCAGCGCGTTGGGTAAATGACCGTATAGATTAGTAACATCCAGATTTTATTTTCCCAGTGAAGAAACCTTAAGCTATTGAAGTCGAGCAAAAGCAAGGGCGAATATATAAAGCAAAGAAACCAATTTGTGTTTTTCACGCCTTCACTAAAGTACTATAAAATTAGTGAGCCCGTAAAACCATATATTAACATTATTACATGCTAAACCACCCCAGACATCATTTATATACCGGTATATATATAGTGCCTAAATGTTGAACCTCCATTATTAGCAATTAAAGAGCCAGGAATTATAAAACAAATACTACTATAAATGGTGTGTTAAGCATGTGAGATATGCAATATATAATGCGCAGTGATGTGTCAAATGCAGTTGACTTGAACTTGACAGCCAGATGCCACAACTTGACAGGAGCTAGAGGTAGTTGGGGTAAAGAGAAGAGCGAGGGGAGACATGATAAAAACTTGAAATGTATAGAGATGATAAAAAAATGAAAAGAGTACCAGAATGAAAGGATATGATTCAGACTTAAACTAAAACTGACAGGTCATATGAGAAAATTCTCCTTTACTTAAGGGTAGTAGATACCTGGACTAGCTTTTAAGTTGAAGTGGTAAAGACAGACACAGTGAGAAATTCAACCTTTTGCGTTCACATAGTTGACTGTTGAGTGGCTTTGAATTGAGTCTCAGTTATTCTCTCTCCAACCACTTTTGTTAAGGATCTTTTTTAACACCACTTATTTAAAGTGCAGCCTGGTTTTGGAACATCACTCCTCCAGTGTACCCTGTGCTCTTCTGGAAAAAAATAAAAATAAAAACATACATTGTGGAGATGCTAGAGAATCCATGATTGTGGTCCTCATTGGCATCCTGAAAATGTATGATTATTTTCTTTTCCTTTTATTTTTTTTTTACTGTTTTATGACCACAGCGTGAAATTTCCGAGGTGTTTAAGAAAAGATGAGGTATATATTACATATTTGAATACATTTTGAGTTAATGGCATTTATGCACACAAGGCACCACCTATTTAAAGTATAAAGCAGTGAGAATATATTTAAATATAGAAGATTTACAATAGGAAGCAAACACCAGGAACATAACA
>VKOC01023053.1:0-49559 GCA_009364415.1 Spea multiplicata
GAACATCTGTGGGGTGATCTAATGAGGGCTGTGTGCAGGAGATGTCCTGAATATTGCCACTTCAAGATGTTCAAGATGATACTACACTCCTACCCAAAAAGACTGATTGCTGTAATAAAATCAAAAGGTGCTTCAACAAAGTATTAGTTTAAGGGTGTGCACACTTATGCAACCAGATTATTGTGAGATTTTATTTTAATTTCCCCCCCCTAAAAGATATCAGTTTGTTTTGCAATTGAATTGTTCACATTATAGGTCACATTAAAGGTGGAAAAAGTTCTGACATGATGTATCTTTGTCTCATTCATTAACATCACAAGAACCATTTTTCACGGGGGGGTGTGTAGACTTTTTATATCCACTGTATATAGGAGATCCGTAGCAGCTAAAGTGGGATCACATGACCAGCTATGTGTCTCCTATATAGTGGCACTTTGAGCTATCCTGTAAACTGTTGCTGAAAGTGGTCATTGAAAAGACAATTCCATAGTGGCTTAGATTTTTTTGTATCCTGCTTAACGTGTAAGCTATTTGTATAGTTATTAAAATGTAGCTATGATAAAACTAGAAAAGCCTGGGGCCTCTTACGCAAAAAAGGCATAGTTTCCGAATTCTGTCACTGAATAGAGTAATTCTTCAACTCAAGTAGTTTGTTCTATACTCATCTCATTATGTCCAAAGTAGTTCACTATTACTGAGGACAAAAAGATTTTAGCTCCATAACTAATGTTCCAGAACAACAAATAGTAAGGTTTCTAAGTAAGTACTAAGTAAGCCTAACAACTCTTATTTTATTATTAGACAGTCTCAAAAAACGGGGTTCAATACTGGAAACACCCCATTACGTTTACACATTAAGACTGTGTATGGCAAAATAAATCTGCTATATTTACTTTACTGGAAGGCACACAACACATGTAACTATAAACATCAATTGAAGCACGCTGGAATGTTATACAAATGCAGACATTTAAGAGATGTAGCACAGTTAAGTTCATTTAATAAACTTTGGAGCATCCATATATTCTACTTTGGTTCTGTTTATCTCTGTTAATAATTTGTTATATTATTGTTTACTTTGTTGTCCTAAACATATTTGTGATAAGTGAAGTTGTACATAAACATCTTCAGTGTCAACAAAATCAACCCAAAAAAAATTTTTTTTGTGTCCGACACCTGGCCTCTTGGAAGCAGAAGTTCAGTAGGGTCACATTTCGTACCTTCTAGTAGTGTGCATCTCGTACTGCTTGCAAGCTTAAGGGAAGCAATATGCCAGACACAAGGTAATACTAAATGTGTGTATTGAATGCATTGGCAGAGGAGCGGTAACTTGTGTAAAAGGGGCAGGACAGAGCAAATTGTTTGAAAGTCTCCTAAAAGTATTCGAAGACCCAATCTGGAAGCACAAAGGTTAAAAGCATATTCAAAGTTTTTGAAAAAGTTGCACAAGAGTCCTGTGTACATTCACATGAAAACACTAAATCTGAAGAAGCTGCAATTTAGAAGAAAGAATAAGCAACTGACTGCTCTGCCCCTACAGCTTTTTTGTCCTTATTTATGCAAGGAAGAAACTGACAGGGAGGAAGGGAGGGTGTATGTACAGTGGCTTGAATAGAAAACAAATGTTGCCTCAAAAAGCTGCCATAAAATATAGTGTAATACCCCCTTATCTGTAGATGTAAATGAATGCACAGCTTTCCTTACAGGCACTGGAAATGTTTATTGTCATTTGGATATTACTTCTGCACTGTGTGATAGCTTTTATAAGATGTATTGGTTTTGATAACATAAGATATACATACCTGGTATCAAAGTGTTCCTGGGTTCTTTCTTTCTTTTTTTTGGTAGAGAAACAATCTACTGTAAAGGCTCAAACATTAATCATTCCTTGATCTTGGTCTTAGATTTGTGAGCCATAAGCCTAACCCATGCATGGTTTAAATTTGGTTACTGTATTAGCCTCCACCACTTGGGAGGCTGCTATACCCACCACCTTCTCAGTAAAGTAAATCTCACTGACATTTAGTAAAACTTTCTTAAATTAAAACAAATAAGAGTGGTTTTGTGGACCTCAAGCTACTAATGCTGCCTCACTTTTGAAAACTTTAACTTTAAACAAATAGCAGGGATCACAAAGTGTAACGTATTAAATGTGAATAATTAGGCCAAACATGTGTTGCCCTGGGACAGTTATCGTGGCTTTGTTCCTCCCTTTAAACTCTGAGGACAAGTGAGGTACTTTGTTCCACCTCCCAATAAACATTAACTGTTTTCCAATCACTGTAGCTCATCAACCTTCCACCCATCGGCAAATAAGATTAACAATTATCACCTTTTGCCTCTATATCCACTTTATACATGGATCCCTTGAAAGTAATTGCCTCATGCTGACGAGTCCCATTAAGGAGGAAACAGCTGTCCATGAGTGGTGATCTGGCTACTGCACCTCTTCCCGAGTTTTGTCTAAAGGCTGTCCTGTACAGCGGGCAATTACTTTCAAGGTGATAATTGTTAACCTTATTTGCATGCGCCTACCAAGAATCCCTTGTGGTTTTGGCAGCACCATGAGATTTCTGAGGGAACAACAAGCCTTCTGGCTGTAGATGAGTGTTTAATAATGCTTCTACATACCCCTAAGTTTTAGAACATGAATCAGTGTACAGTGATACAATGAGTGTATGCATGTTAGTGCACAATGCTAAGTATACGTGGGGAGGTTCAATGTACAGTTTATTTGAGTGTGTTTTTTGGGGGGTTGTGTACAGTGTTAGGCTGCGTTGGGTGTATGGTGTAAGTGACTGTGTATGGGGCATGTCGGTGTACAGTGTTAGTGTCCCTGTACAGTGTTAAAGTGTTCATGTGCATTGTTTGAGGTTTGGTGTGTGGTGTTGGGCTGAGTGTGTGTGTGTGTTTGCAAATATTTTTGTATAATTGCCCATAGAATATATGAGCAATGCAGGAAGCAGAGCACAGGGTGAAGAAGCTGTACAGGATAGGAGTCAGAGCAATTATTTTCTGCGCCTGTCTGTGATGCATCGCGTTTAACTGACTCAGCTGCCACTCCATAAAAAAATAATTACTTTGCACCCTACACTTTACAGCTTCTTCGGTATATGATCCTGGTGGGCCTTAATAGCTATTTTAAGAATCAAAGCTGAAACTTTGTACTTCAATCCCAAATCCCAGACCATTAGGGTAGGAAGACTGACCATACATTTTTGCCCTGGCTTGTGAAAACTTTGGATCTTGCTAATTGGGGTTATTTTTGTTATTATTATATTTCAATAAACTTCCCTAGTGTCTTAGGTTTGAAAGGAGGAATAGTTATTTGAGATCCAACCACACAACCCTGAGTACATGTGTTATTTTTTTTGTTCCATACAGCTTTCTTATGCTGTGAATCTTTGCCAAACTTATGAAACTTTGTACATCATGTGAGGTGGGTGTGTGCATCTAAAGTACATTTGCGAATGCCAAGATGTTAAATGTGCTCATTAAATCTTCTTTACAAATTCGTTGTATTGGTGAGCTGTGAAGTAAAATGCAAAGTGAAGGATTTTAGAGACCTACTGGAAAGGAGCCGGGGTCATTTATTGTATGATCTGCTTACCTTGAGGATACTTGCCCATTGGTAGAATCTTTATTGTGTTTTGTTTGAGATTCCACATGTAGCCACATGGGATGCCTCTACAGCAGATCATCTCCCTTGTTTTTCCTTAAATGGTGTATTCTGTGACTTGGACAAACAGACATTTGGAAAACAGGCTCTTATTTAGCCAGTGCATTCAAAATAAACAGCAAGTGAGCTCTGCAGGAAAAGTCCATGCAATAAATACAAATGAAGATAGATAATTTTTTTTAGCAAGACATGACAAAGCAAGTCCTTTCCACCAGGGCAAAGATGCCTTCTCAAGAACATAACACAACCAGATCTGCTTTGCAAATCTAACAAATGTATTTGATGCATTTACCAACCATGAAGGGATTAGAATTGCCTTCAGGAATAAGGAGGTAGATCCCCAAGTTCCGGACATTACTTCCCAGAAACCCCCGGGGACATTGGCTATTTACCTTTACCACAGGCGGGCTAATTTTGCGAACAGTGCCGGTCCACTCATTGAGTACCACTGACCCTGTTGTAGTAGCACTGTAGCTCACACTGTGTATGATCTGTCTTCCCTGAAGACGAACTCAGGCTCAGCACAGGGTAATTATGATTAATTGTGATTATGTGTTTGTGTTACTGTTTGTATGTGTGCATGTTAGTGTATGTGTATGAGAAAGGGCTGTTGAGCCAGCTTAACATGGCCAGCGTGCCAGCCCTCCCATGATTTTTTTTAGGGATGATAGTGGTCCAGTATAGGAGTAAGGAAGTGGTGAGATGACATCATTTACTGCGCATTCTCCCATTGCTGAGTTGGAGATCGGATCCTACTGCTGAGTTTGGAACTGCATGTGGTGCTGGAGGCAAAAAGGTTTTTTTTCTGTTCTTCAAATGCAGTTCAATTACCATTACGCTCTGAGAAGGTTTTCCTTGTATTTTCTTCCCTTTCTTCTTCCTTGCTATCCTCTCTTCTTTATCCTTTTTTACTCCCATGTTCTCTCCTCTCATCACAATCTTAATTATTCTCTATTTATTCTTTTACTTTTTTACCTTTTTTCTCTTATCCCACCACTTTCCTCTCCTTTTCTCGTATCTTCCTTCACTGTTTACCTTTGTATCACTTCCATCTCCTCTAATTTATTTTATCTTCCTCTTTTATTTTGTCCCTATCCTCTTCTTTTTTGTCTTGTCATTTACTCATTTTATTGTGTTTCTCTCCTCTTTTTTCACAAAAAATAAAGTACTAAAGCATTTTTTTGTCAAATATACCACCAGAACTATGGCCTCACACCTGGGAGCAGTCTTTCAAAGAGTGAAAGTCTGCTAAAGGTAGCAACCCTAGAAGGGATCCTGGTGTCCTGGTGTCTAAATAGTTAATAGTTTGCTTCTGAAATATGAGTTCTATTCTATAAATCATGTTATCTTTTTCTTTATCAAACCTTAAGTATTGCATAACCCAACTGAAATTTATAAAGAATTTTCCAAGGTTTTCAAAATTAAAACCTCTGCGTTGCGTAAAATGGGTAATGCACTTAGTGTTTTTATGCTAAGCTTGTTTATGACATCCAAAATATACAAGCTGAAAGTTAACATACACTCGCTTCTAGGTACATAAACATTTCTGAAAGTGAGATTACACAGCTGGTCCCATATATTTACAACATCAGCTTTTGGAAGGGAGAGAACAGATTCTTATGAATAACCATGACAAGCAAAATATAATTTATAAAAGCAGCCAAACAGAAGTGTATGTGCTTTTGTGGTATATATTTTACTGCACATTATATCATACTTATAAGACCTATATTGTGGCACTGTTGCCCTCTTGCTGATTGTATATGCTCTTTTTGAGCCTGAAAACTAAGTGCCAAGCACAGCAACAGAAAATGCATGATTATTAGACTTGGGCGCTGGCTCTTCGTGTTCGTCTTCGTGGGGAGAAAAATCCATTGTTCCATTGGTCTTCCCGCTCCAGGAGTTAAATCTCTGTACGAGCGACTCTATTGGTCGCCGGCAGAGAGCTCCTCTGCCATCAACCAATGGTTGATGACAGACGAGCCCACTGCTGTTGACCAATAAAGTCGCTCGTACAGACTTTTAAAATCCTGGTGCCGAAACTCAGCCGGGGAAAACTGTTGGTCTCCCTGCTCCAGGAGTTAAAGGTCCGTACCAGCGACCAATAGAGTCGCTTGTATGGACCTTTAACTCCTGACACCAAAACTAGTCCTGTGGAGACCATTGGTCTCCCCACTCCAGGAGTTAAAAGTTCATAACAGCGACTATATTGGTCGCCGGCAAGGAGCTCCTTCTCTCCAACCAATAGAGTCGCTCGTACAGACCTTTAACTCCTGACGGTGAAACTCCACCTGGGGAGATCAATTGCTCCAGGAGTTAAAGGTCCGTATGAGCGACCAGACTGTAAAGGTACAGACCTTTAACTCCTGGAGCAGGCCCAGGCGGAGTTTCGCCAGCAGGAGTAAAAAGGTCCATAAGAGTATCTACGCAGCATTGCAGGGGTTAATGGGAACAGAAATCCATAGGTTCACGTGAGGAGTTAAAGGACCGTGCAAGCGATGTGGTGTATTTCTTAACACTTTCCTCATCGCCATACATTATACAGGGCCAGCTCAGCCCTTCTTGGAGGAGAAGCTTATATGGAGAATGTTGCTTGATAATAATTATAGTAATTAAGTAAAAAACTGAAAAGAGGTCTAAACGGTTGAGAGAAGCAAGGATCTTAGACAAAGTGTGAACCTAGAAATACGGCAAACAAAATAGTACTGGTTTCCAAAGTTTCCAGGACCCTTGGGTTTTTTTTGCTTTTGAAGCATACTATATTGTCATGAAAACAAGTTATTGCTTAAGTACACCTGGCCTCCAGATGAGAGATAGCTAAGGTATGGCTACAGCTAGAATCATCGTGTGCGTAAAATTTAAAATACATGTATGGACAAATTTACTGTCCTGGATGATTAACCATTAGCTTTCCTCTAATAAATTGGAACATTGTGGGTGTCCATTATAGTAAATGGATGCTCTGTGGTTCTGTTATGTATTTTGTAAACATGTAAAAGACAGATGCTTTTATTACTCACCCACTTGAATTATTTGGCAATTACATTTTTAACTAAAACTAGTTAAAAAATACAAACGTAAACAGTAGTAAAACGTCTGTGGTTGTTTATGTAATTTAGATTTTGTATTATTTTTTTTTACTTGTAGTGCTATTAAACCTTGTGTTATAATTGTCATGTTCTTATTATAGCATATCTAATAATTAAACAAAATTATTTAAACCTTAGAAACACATGTTAAATACAGTATGTCAACTGTAGTCCTAAAATTTAACTGTTCCTTTTGTCTCCCACTCAGGTTGGAGCTGCCTTGAGTTACACCCTCCATCCCCCATGCGTCTTTACACCTACCTTGCAGAAGGGGCTCTTCTGTTGTGATCCAAAGGGCTGGGCAACAATCTTTTAAAGTATCTATATTCTACAACGCTACCTGAAACTTAATCTTTCTAAAACTGAACTCATTATCTTCCCTCCCTTCCTCTCCACTCCACTACCTGAATTCTCTATCACCATTAACAACACGACTATCTTTCCTACTAACCAGGCCCGATGCCTTGGGATCATCCTTGACTCTAACCTTTCCTTCACCCCTCACATTCAGTCCCTCACCAGATCCTGCAGCTTGCACCTAAAAAACATCTCTCGAATCTGCCCATTCCTCACCCAAGAATCCACAAAAACTCTGGTTCATTCACTTATCATTTCCCGTCTTTACTTTTGCAACACTCTTCTGGTTGGCATTCCACTGTCTCAACTCTCTCCTCTACAGTCTGTCCTAAATGCTGCTGCTAGGCTTATCTTCCTTGCACGCCGCTCCTCTTCTGCTTCCCCTCTGTGAAACCCTCCACTGGCTCCCAATTACCCTTAGAATTAAATTTTAAATCCTGGTACTAACATATAAGTCCCTCCATAAGACTGTTCCTCCATACATTTCTGCCCTCATAAGCAAATACTCTCCTACTCGATCCCTACGTTCTTCCCATGGGCTAAGGCTCTCCTCACCTATCACTCCTTTCTTTTTCCCGTCTATAAGATTTCACTCCAGCTGCCCCATATCTCTGGAATCTACTCCAAATGAACCTTCAGTATTCACACCTCCCTCCCAACATTGAAGAAACATCTCAAAACCCACTTCTTCAGAGAAGCATACCATCTTAGCTGCTAGAACTATCTTGTCATTGATACAACCACCACACTACCTCACACCCTTTCTCTGTGCCTTATGTCTGTCACCCCATTCCCTCAAGATTGTAAGCTTGCGAGCAGGGCTCTCTCCAGCTAATGCGGCTTTCGGTTTGTCTTAGTCTGCCAATTCTTGGCTTGTCATACCCCTTGAATAAATGTATTGTATTAAACGCTGCGTAAACTGTTGGCATTATATAAATAAAAGATAATAATAATGTTGTTCTCTCCCCTGTTTGTAGGATCGGGGAAGAGGTCATCACCAGAAGCGTCACCATTTTGGTGGAGGATCACACTAGGTCATGTGTGTGGAGATGCCAACAAAGAGAGAATATAGAAGAGAGCTCTTTAGTGGGTTTTTGAATCTAATTTACATAACCCTTGCACTGCCCATACCCAGGAGGTTCCCCATTTCCCAAACCCGAAATAAAAGACAGACACCAGCAGGATTGGATTTAGAAAAGGCCGAGACATTTATTTAACAAATGTTAAATAAAAAAACACTTTAATAATGTAAAAAACACTTTAATAATAACTTCTGTATAAATACTATACAGTCTTCTGTACACCTGTGTACAAACAGCTGAGGGTTCCCAACCTAAACACAGACAATTGCTTCACACTACGCCTTCCGCCAGATACCACAATCGCCCAAGCGACCGCGGGTCGGATAGGGGAGCTCCACCTTAACGCTTTGCTTAATCCTGTACAGGGAGGGCATTAACTCTAACCTCTAACCAAACCATCAACTTGCCACTCCCATTATCATTCAAACTTCTCCAGGGAACTCCTCCGCCAACCGCAAAGAAAACGGATCCTGCAAAAAGAAAAAAAGAGAGGGAAACACGGAAACACACAGCCAAAAAAACTAAAGGTGGTGGGCGGGCGGTAAACTGCTCCTGTGGTGTTCAGTAATTGCCCCCTGCACATGTGCTTAGAGGGGCTTTATAGCCCTGTCCCCTTCCCCCTACAGTCACGTTCCTTGTGACTTCCCCCTCGTTCCTTGTGCATTCTCTCCTCGTGCTAACCCTTGCTGGGTTAACCCTTTCCTGCCCTAATACCATGTGCACCGTCCTGTAGTGCTGGCAGGGTCATGTTCCCCTTACGCCTATGACTCCAGGGTTTCTTTATGTTACTAGATATCTCACTTATGGGCATCCTTTCTTTTGTTATGTAGGGAGTTTCAGCATTTGGTCTTAAATTAACCGGAAAAAAATATCATTGCAACTTTATCTAGGGGAAAAAAAACAATATTCTAGTTTTTGACTGTACATATAGAATAATCAGCTGCTTGTAAAAGACATTTCTTATATTGCCTTATACTTGTTAAACACAGAGATGTTTACCAGCAAATTGGATATACATATAGTTTAACATAAGAAGGTTATTAGCAAAGTTGTGTTGCAGAGCTGCTTTGAAGTTGTTATTGCGCATGATGGATTTTCGCTAGAGGCAAGAAAGCCTGATCTGAGCCACACCCTAGAATGCATAGCCTGGCATAGGATGAACAGTACTTGCCCCGTCAAATATAGTTGCCTTAGTTTTATTTTGCACTTTTTCTTTCTTAATGGGCTGGGCCAAACCAAGCATTGGGTTTGAGTTAACACCAGCTTACCAAGCGGTCTCTGGTTAAAGAGGCCACTCTGTTTTATATATATACTATATTTAAGGATGAAAATTAAAGCACTTTTAAAATGCAATCAACAGTGTATTTTCTGGTCTTTAATGCACTAAAAAAGTGCCAGCACACGTAATCACATTAGCATAAACTCTACACTGTTTAGTCTCTAGTCTTTGGGGTCACTTAGGTGCAGAAATGTTATTTGGGGCTAATGAAAGTTGTCTGGGTGTAATGATGCCACAGACAAGCTGTTTGGGGGAAATGATGACACAGACAAACTGTTCAGGGCATTTATGAGGTTGAAATTAGACTTGTGCATTCGTCATGAAAATGTAGTCGAAGACACACAACATGAAGAATCTTCGTGAGCCTCTTCGTCTACTAATCTCCTTGGTCCCCTCTCCATCTAGCCTACCTTATCTTCGCGGCATTGCGGGAGTTGACGGTAGAGGAAATCCGTAGGTTCTCCGTCAGGGGTTCAGGGCAGTGCGAGTGAGCCTATTGCGAGGGGTTCAGGGCAGTGCGAGTGAGCCAAGTCACTGCACCAGGTCTGTACGAGCGACCAAGTCTATTTGAAATCCATGCAAATAGTATTGTTGTGTAATATACTGCTAAAAAGTTTATCTTCTTATATACTTATAGATAAGTACTGTACGGTAATGCAGTTTATATGTTTATGTATCTGAATACCAACATTGATTAAACTAAAGAAACCATAATTCATGTAATGTATAATGTAAGCTGTATAGGGTTTGGTTTCAGGGGGGACATTACTCCAGCAGCTCATTATAAACAAACAAAAAAGCAAATTACATACTGAGAAGACTTGATGAAAACAACCATACACAGGTTCACTTGGTCACCTTTTATCCCTTTTGAGAAACAGACCTGAATTAAAAAAAAAAGAAAAACTGAAAAAGTCTGAAAATAATTTATTCAGCTTTATCCAATGCAACCCCCTTTATTTATTTCATTTTACCACACAATGTGCTGGAAACACAATTGGCTCTGGCCGTGTTTCTGGGTGTCTGCTGTGTTGACTAACTTCTGTATTTCCTCCATCCACTTTTCTTGAGAAAGGTTCTAATCTTTAGAAAACACGCAGAATGAAGGGAACCAGCCCAAATAAAACAGGGGCGAAGATATGTGTAATCTGTCCGTGCAAATCCACCCGTGCACCACCCATGTCCCCGCACGTTAGTAGTTTAGAAAACAGCAGTTTTTAAAATATAAAGAGATAATAACATTCCCTTTGTCATCTCAGACAGATTGTACAGGTGATTTGTTTTAACAGCCATGAAATGTGTGAATATACTGGCTGTAATGGTTTCAGTTTTCATAGCATTTAGCATTAAATTTCTTCACATTCAGCACCCTTAGTGGTACTTTGTGGATTGCCAAGTATGTATTTGTTCATAAAATTACATCATCAGTCCTTAATATTACAGTTTTAGTAGGCCTATTCACCTCCCAAAATTTGAATATTAATTTAGGAAAAAAGAAAAATCCTGAATATAAGATTTTTACTAGTAAATATTAATTCACATGTAAACTATTATTTCATATTTTAAAAAAATGATGACATGCATTTCTTGTTTTTATTTCTTTTTATTTGCTAATCTGCGCCCCAGTTATGCACACCTGCCCCATGGCTTGCCACCCTGCCCCCCAGATATGCCTTATACTTCCCTATATGCCATGCTGCCTCTCTGATATGCCACTCTGCCCCGTGATATGGCACTCTGCCCCCCAGACTTGCCCCCCATGCATCAGACTCCCTGGTGTCTAGTGGGGCAGCCGGTGAATGTCTGCGTAATGCACGTAGACAACCTCTGCTGCTACCCAGCACTTCCATGGGGCTTCTATGACAGGAGGCCCATAACAGAGCACAGCTTAGGTGGAGGGGCACATGACAGGGGAAGTCTTTTGTGAATTAGATTTTCATAAAAGGGAGTTAGGCTTATATGCATTTAAGCCGGTAAAGTGGATATAACATCCTCTTTACAAGTGTTATCCCTACAGAATTGTCCCTCCCTATGTGTTTCCTTATGTTTTCTATTATTTTAGGTCTGTCATTCCCATTGGGATGTCGCAACTGTATCTATGGCCTGGTGATCTTTGACATGTATTTTATAGTGGGCAGGGGTTGGTGAGATGTTTAAATCACCATAACAAATACACTATCATAAGGTCATGAGCACTGAAAGGTCATGTCACACCATGGCTCCATCATAGAACCCCCGGTCGAAAGTGTCAGACAGCAGAGGTTGTAAGGCGACCTTGAATATAAGACGAGGAGTATTTTTCCGAGCATTTGGTCTGAAAAAACCTTGTCTTATATTTGAGCAAATACAGTACCTTTCAAACACATTGTAACACATTAGGTTTCAACTCTATATTTTGTACCTAATGCATAGAAGGCTAAAATCCAGAACATTAGCTGAATGTCAGTGCAAGACCACCCACTATGCACAGTAGGCAAATCCGGCTCTAATGGTTGATGCTCTAATTGCTCATCCATGCAACTTGATGAGAGATAGAGCTGGCATGCATCCAAAGGACAGGCGGAGCTCTCATTTGTTTATTAGCAGGAGGACTGCTAACATAGATTTGAAAGATGCACACAAGACGACAGATCCTTCTGTCAATTCAATAAGTAAGGCGGACCTGGGATAAAATGTAGAACATACCTAAAAACTTCAAAGGGTTGATCCCTCAGAATTCTTCCTGCTCCTTTTGAGAGATGCAGCTTAGTTTAGGAGGTGGTAGGAAGGGAGAGAGGGGATGGATAGTAAGAAGGGTGTACATGGTAAGAAGATGGGGAGAGGGGGTAGATGGTGAGAAGGGGCAGAAGGGGTGGGTAGTGAGTGAGAAGGGGAGGAGAAGGGGTAGATAGTGAGAAGGGGAGGAGATTGTGAGAAAGGAATCTTGAAAGAAGATAAGCACTTTATATAAGTAGCTTGGCAGCAAGCAATTAGTCAAAGTTCCAGGTTAGGAGATGTTAGCACACAGCATCCCACATGGCAGTGTACCAATAGAACAACACATTTCGCCTAACAACATAAGGTGCATATCCTGAAATGGTATTCCTTACAGTTTTTATACGTATGCATATATTATATTGCAACAAATAAATTCTCTGTAATATATATATCTCATTCACTTTCATTTTCCACTGTATCAATGTAACAAATGAAAAAACAAAGAAAGAATATGTACTGTATATATATATATATATAATATACTATATATATATTATGATACAATGTAAAAAAATAGAGTTTTGCAGAGTATGCGGTGATATCTTTTTTATTGGACTAACATAATATTAAAAAGACAAGCTTTCGAGAGTTATCCTCCCTTCATCAGGTCTGAAGCAATACTAATCAACATGATAGAGGTTACAACTTAAAACAAGTGATGTGATTTACTGTGGTTATTGGTTTCCCTAAATTTATTTGTTCTGTCCCTGGGTTATCTCTCTACCTCTCTGCATTTCTCACCTCCAGACCTATTATTTACGACACCCCACTCAACCCCCCCTTCTCTTAATACATCACTTGTTTTTAAAGTTGTAACCTCTATCATGCTTGATTATTTTTTGACATCGTTGTCTACTGGACTAATGGAGCGTTGTCTGTCACGCGCTTGCTTAGCTATATAAGTAGAGTATAGTACTATATATATATATATATATATATTAATATATATACATGTATAGCATTTTATAAACATCTATATATTTTCCAAATATTTTTTTTTTAAATCATCAAAAATAAATACATATAAAATAATATAAAATAACTGAAAGTGGAGAAACATGTAAAATATAAATTTTAATATTAAATACAAGAAGAAATATAATATAAAATCTAAAAATTGTCTAAATCAATATCTATATTAAAACCTTTGGGCGTTAATGTTTTTACATCACATGTCCATTTCATTTTCTTTTGACCTATAGTACGAGCAGTGGTAATTCACAGTGGTATCTGGTGATTGCTGCCTGGTGTTCATCTTCAAAAAAAAAGCAATATAATCAACATAATTATCAATAGAACTTTTGATTATACAGCAAAATACAAGTGATGATTAGCACCTGGGCCATGTCATGTACTGTACTATAATGAAAAAAATGGCTAACTTGGTTTTCAGCATGTAAATAATAACAACTTTTTAAGAGCTGCAGAATAGTAATGACATATAAAAATATCAGATTACTGTCACGTACAAGTAGTTAGGAATACGGAATCAGGAAACGCTATCTGGGCACTAGCACAAGGCATTGACAACCAACAGAAGGCAAGGTCAGACAGAACTGAAGAGGTTTAAATAGAAACCACAGAGGAAGTTCAAATCTCCCGCCAAACCTCATGACGTCACTTCCAATGTCCCGGAATCACCACCATGATGAGTGTGGCGCAATCTCCCTTCATATATGCCTGCAGTTCGGGAGTTCACCACCAGAGGGCGCGCGAGTGCTGAAACCGGACGCCGTGTTCCAGGAGGTCTGCCTCTCCTGCACGGCAGTCCTGTAGATGACGGCGGAGGCGGCACTGCGTTGGAGGGGGGTCTCCCTCTCCTCCGTGGCGGCTCCGGAGGTTGTGACAGAATGACCTGTCATACAAGGCCCCAAGGTAGTCGGAGATGGCTCCAGCCTGGCTGCCAAACAGGCAGGAACTCCATTGTTTAATTAATCCCATCAATAGGATTGCTGATTGGGGATTAAAGGTTGGGCTGTATGCATGTATCTGTTAATTTATGTTAATGCTGTTCTGTGGCTATATCAGTCTATGTTTTACTACAATAAACTGTTCATTCCTGCTGTACTCAGTTCAAGGTAGTTGTGTCTACTTATTGGGTACACATAGCAGGGTTCCAAGGTGCGCATGCTGACTGGTGCTGGAAGTGATTCCGGGGACAACAGGAGGATACATGTGGGTGATCTCTGGGAGTTACTACAGCTCTCTTGGTGAACCCGTTACAGAGGTCATGCGTTGGAGGGGGGTCTCCCTCTCCTCCGTGCCGGCTCCGGTGGCCGTGTATTGGAGGGGGGTCTCCCTCTCCTCCGTGCCGGCTCCGGTGGCCGTGTATTGGAGGGGGGTCTCCCTCTCCTCCGTGGCGGCAACGTGGGAGCCGGGGGCAGGTAAGTAACAGTACCCCCCCTTGAAAGGGCACCCTCAGGGCGACCACCAGGGCGAGAAGGATGCCTAGCATGAAACGCACGTATCAGTCGTGGTACGGAGAGGCGTGCCGCAGGTATCCAGGATCGTTCCTCAGGACCGAGACCCCTCCATTGTACCAGGTACTGCAAACTACCCTGTTGTCGCCGGGAATCAAGAATTACCCGAGGAGTCCTTCTTTCCGAAGCCCTCCTGGCAGTCTCCATAGTAGAATTCCCACCTCGGGTAAACCGGTTGCAGACTAGGGGCTTCAACAATGAGGCATGAAATACCCGAGGGATGCGGAGCGTTCTGGGCAATGCAAGTTCGTACGCCACCGGATTGATCTGCCGTATAACTGGAAAGGGCCCAATAAACCGTGGGGCCAATTTCATGGACGGAACCCGGAGTCTCAGAAATCTAGTAGATAGCCACACTCTTTCGCCAGGCCGGTACGAGGGGTTGGGAGAGCGCCTCTTGTTGGCCTGACGTTGCTGGAGCGAAGCCGCATGTTCTAATGCGGAATGTACCGAAGCCCAGGTGGTACGAATAGACGCAAGTCTCTCCTCCAGATCTGGAACAGCTGAAACCGGTAATGTCTCTGGGAGGGACTGTGGATGGAGACCATACAGGCAGAAGAAAGGCGAAATCCTGGTAGATTCTTGGAGCGTGTTGTTCCTAGCAAACTCTGCAAACGGCAACAGATCGACCCAATCATCTTGATGATCATTGATGAAGAGACGTAGATACTGTTCCAGATGTTGGTTCGCTCTCTCCACCAGACCGTTCGTCTGCGGGTGATATGCTGAAGAGAAGGCCAACGTGATGCCCAAGGATTTCGCGAATTCACGCCAGAATCTAGCCACGAACTGGGTACCTCTGTCCGACACGATCTCAGACGGTATTCCGTGGAGCCGCACAATCTCCCGGATGAAGATGTCCGCCAGAGTAGAGGCGCTGGGTAGTTTCCGCAGTGGAATAAAGCGGGCCATCTTAGAGAAACGGTCGACCACCACGAGGATCACGGTATGTCCCCTGGACGGCGGCAATTCCACAATAAAGTCCATGGCCACATGAGTCCAGGGAACCGAAGGACAAGGGAGAGGTCAAAGAAGGCCTGCCGGACGAGTACGAGAGGATTTGTTGGCCGCGCATCTCGCACATGACTGAACGAATGCTGTAACGTCTCTGCCCCAATGAGGCCACCAAAAAGTCCGTGAAAGTAGCTCCCTAGTGCGTGCCACGCCTGCATGTCCCGAGGTCCTGGCACCATGTAGAGTGCGTAGAACGGGTACCCGCAAACTGGGAGGGACGTACAGTTTCCCCGGAGGCAAGGAATCCGGAGCTTGACCTTGAGAACGAGTGACGCGATCCAGCAAAGGAGCATAACCCCGTAACCGAATGGCTGCAACGACCTTGGCAGAAGGGATGATGGGTTCTGGCTCTCTACTCTCCTCCTCAGGTTGCGTAAACATGCGGGACAGAGCATCCGCTTTAGTGTTCTTTGAACCCGGGCGGTACGTTAGCACAAACGGAAATCGGGAGAGAAAGAGAGCCCACCTTGCCTGGCAAGGATTAAGACACTTAGCCGACTCCATGTATTGGAGATTCTTGTGATCGGTCAGAATCAAGGTCGGTACCGAGGCCCCCTCCAGCAGGTGACGCCACTCTTCCAAGGCCAGGATAACTGCCAACAGTTCTTTATTCCCTATATCGTAATTCTTCTCGGCTGTAGAGAAGTGTCTGGAGAAGTAGCCGCAAGGGTGTAGTGGTCCGGTGTACGAAGCTCGTTGGGAGAGTATCGCTCCCACTCCAGATTCAGAGGCATCCACCTCCAGGACAAAAGGTAGAAGCGGATTGGGATGCCGTAATTCTGGAGCCGTCGTGAACTTCTCTTTGAGAAGAGTGAACGCGGACACTGCTTCGGAGGACCATTCAGACACATTGGCCCCTTTTTTAGTCAAGTCCGTTAGAGGGGCGACAATCCTCGAGTAATTCCGGATGAAGCGTCTATAGTAATTAGCGAATCCGAGGAAACGTTGCAGAGCCTTGAGACCCGTAGGCCGTGGCCAATCTTTGATCGCCAGCACCTTCGATGGGTCCATATCGAAACCCTCAGGAGTAATCACGTACCCCAAGAAAGTCACCTTGCGGGTCTCAAAAACGCATTTTTCCAACTTGGCATATAGCCCATGCTGTCGGAGACGGCTCAGAACTTGACGGACCTGGTCGCGATGGATAGATAAGTTCTCTGAGTAAATTAGGATATCGTCCAGGTATACGACCACGAACTGCTGGAGAAAGTCCCGTAGACAGTCGTTAATAAATTCCTGGAACACCGCCGGGGCATTGCACAGACCGAACGGCATGACCAGGTACTCATAATGTCCCGAGCGGGTGTTGAAGGCTGTCCTCCACTCGTGACCGGCACGAATACGGACCAGGTTATACGATTTGAGCCCCACGTAATCTGTCGAAAAGTTCTGAGATGAGGGGGATAGGATAGGAGTTCCGCCTTGTAATCCTATTCAGGCCTCTGTAGTCGATGCAGGGTCTTAGTTCTCCGTTCTTCTTCTTGACGAAGAAAAACCCCGCTCCAGCCGGGGACGTAGACCGCCGGATGAAACCCCGCCTCAGATTCTCCTCGATGTAGGTCTCCATGGCCTGGGTCTCGGGAACAGACAAGGGGTAGACTCGACCTCGGGGTGGCATAGTGCCCGGAAGGAGATCAATAGGGCAGTCGTAGGGTCTATGAGGAGGTAACTTCTCCGCTTCCTTCTTGTCAAATACATCCGCAAACTCCCGATAATGACTTGGAAGAACCGTAGCGGCCATCTCCGACCCAGTAGACACCATGGCCAGTCGAATGGCCACAATGCTTCCCGCAAGCTTGACTCCAGGACGTGATCTCCCCAGTTGCCCAATCGATGGTAGGGTTGTGCCTTTGTAACCATGGAAACCCCAAAACAACAGGAGTAGAGGGAGAGCAAATTACCAGGAACTGTAGATTCTCCTTATGCATCATCCCTACGGAGAGTGTCACTGGTACGGTAGTTCGGGTGACCTGTGGCGGATGAAGTGGTCTGCCGTCAATGGCCTCAATTCTCACCGGCGTGTCTTTAGGTGTGGTGGGAATAAACTGCTGTTCGCAAAAATGGGCATCAATGAAGTTCTCTGCGGCTCCAGAATCCAAGAAAGCCTCAGTGCAAACGGATCCCCCCGGCCATGATATCCGAATTGGAACGGTCATCCGAGTGCTGCTAGAATCAGAGGACAGACCCAGCACACCTAAAGGAGGTTCTCTAAACCACTCTAGGTGCGGTCGTTTCCCGACTTTTTAGGACAGGATCGGGCCCAATGTCCAGTCAGACCGCAGTATAGGCAGAGACCCTCTTTTCTTCGCCTGGCTTTCTCACTCTCAGACAAACGAGTGATTCCCAGCTGCATAGGCTCCTCACAGGTAACAGGAGACGTGGGTGGTGGTATGAACTGAGGAGCCAGACGTGGGAGGGAACGTACACTTCTCTCCCGTGCTCTCAGATTGTCTCGCTGCACCTGCTGTTCTCGAAGACGAAGGTCGATCTGTGTCACATAGGAGATTACGGAGTCTAGGTCAGATGGAACATCACGAGCAGCAATCTCGTCTTTCAAAGTCTCTGATAGTCCGTTCAAAAAAGCAGCGATAGGGGCCTCGCTGGTCCAGTTCACTTCAGCGCGTGTGTTGGAGGGGGGTCTCCCTCTCCTCCGTGGCGGCTCCGGTGTTCGTGCGTTGGAGGGGGGTCTCCCTCTCCTCCGTGGTGGCTCCGGTGTTCGTGCGTTGGAGGGGGGTCTCCCTCTCCTCCGTGCCGGCTCCGGTGGCCGTGTATTGGAGGAGGGTCTCCCTCTCCTCCGTGCCGGCTCCGGTGGCCGTGTATTGGAGGGGGTCTCCCTCTCCTCCGTGGCGGCAACGTGGGAGCCGGGGGCAGGTAAGTAACAATTACATTATTACATTATTGATTTATAGAGTACCATCATATTTTGTAGCACTGTACAATAGATAAACAGGACATAAGTAGTAGTGCATAATATATGGTAATACATCTGACTTACAGAAATAAAAGTAAGGAGGGCCCTGTAGAAATTATTTTACGATCTAAAAATGATGACATTTAATGCTATGCAATGTTTATTTTTCTCTCATTCACCTTTTTTTTAAAAAAAAAAAAAAACAGTAAATATGAGGCAATGCCGTAAACTGAGGAATTCGATTTCAGTAAATGTTTAAAGGAATTCTAAGAGGAGATGTGGGAGTCAAGTTAAAATGGTATGAAGTATTCAGACAGCGATAAGATTGTTTTTGAGATAAAAGTTGTTTATACCTACCAGTGATCCTGGAGACACTAATATGGGGTAACTAATAAATTATAGGTGAACTTCAAGTAAGAAAGCGTACAAATGATAAGATTGGCAAAATAAATCAATACATGGCAGTAACCAAGGACAAGGCAGTGTAATATAAAATATTAATCTAAATTCACTGAAACTAATGTACAGTAACAATGAAATTATACCAGTGCTGTATTTTATTTTAATTAATGGCAATTGTTGACATTAGGTATGAGGATGGCATATTTTTAAGGCAGTTAATTTACCAACAAATTATGTTTAAAACAAATCGTCATGCTATTTGAATAACAATTAATTAAAATATTGCACTCCTCTTACCTGTTTTATTTGATAACTATGTGGGCTTTATAGATAAAGTTCCATACCTCAGAACTTCACAGGGTAGGCTTTGTTGCTTGGTTTAGGAAGCATCAGTGAGTAAGGAGAAGGGTCAATTAATTGGTTAGATGGCCATGCAATCTAGCTGGTATTTTACCGGCACGCTTGGAGCATAGGCTGGCATACGTAAAATATCCGCCATGCAAAGCTGGTAGTGAGCAGGCAGAATATGTGAATGCATATGTGGATGCAGAGCAGTACTTATACGGGTTCACCACACCCTGGTACTCTGGATTCAAGAGGGCACGGGTGAAGTCTGTAACGGCTGGGTTTCCCTACCTTCTCTGCCAACCACTTGCATGTCCCAGTAGCATTTTCCCCAGCTCCACCTCTTCTCTTGACTCTTCTTCTTTCTTCATCTGCTTCTCCACGGGATCAGCTCTATTGACCAAGCCTCTCGGAGCGCTACCTCAAAAGGGCAGAGCCTTCTCACATACCCTCTCCCCAATGCTGAAGTAGTCCAGGAGGCCTGGTCAACGGAGCTGATACCAGGGAGAAGCAGATGAAGAAAGTTGAGAGAAGAAAAAAGACGAGAAGAGGCAAGAGAAGAAGAGCAGCTGCAGGAAAGCAGACAGGGGGCGTAAAAATAGTTGGCGGTGAAGGTAGGCAGACATTGAGAGAGTGTGTGTGAGAGACCATGAGTGTGAAAAAGCATGGGTAAGAGTGAGTTAGAAGTGAGAGCATGAGTAAGAGTGCGAGAGAACATAAGAGTGAGTGAGAGAGAATGAAAGAGTAAGTGAGAATGTGATTAAGAGTGAAAAAGCAACAAAATTAACTCTATGATGAAGACTTTTGAGGTATGTTAGACAGCCTGAGATAAGAACATATATTTTACATATATAAATTAGGCAGGTACCCAGCGATTAAACTATATTTCACTAGACTGGCAATTTAACGCCTTCAGTCCCCTATAAACGTACTGGAACATCCATAAAACGCATCTAAAGCAACACATATGGACACACCAGTATATCCTGCCCTTCTTGCACGGGAGATCAGGCTGTTTCACAGCCTGGACTCCCCTTTGTCAGCAGAAGCCAGCATTGCTGGGTTTCTGCTGCCCGATCTCCTGTAACAACTTGTAATGCCCGATCACGCGCTCAGGCATTCCCTTCCAGGTTGCATCACTGCTGACATCACCTGGAAGGTCATCGGAGGACAGGATATCTGTTGGTCTGATGACTGCCCTGTCAGGAAGTCCCAACTGGTCTGCCTCAGGTTGGGCTGGCCAACATCTATCTTCAATCTGCTGTCTTCGTCCGCATCTAAGCGGGAACTTCCTTCAAAATGGCGGAACTTCCAGTGACGTCCTCTCGCCGATCCTCTAATTACTACTATTTATAAACTGAATGACATTATATGTATTCTTGTATCTTTTATATGTATATGGATATTATGCTACTAGGACAATATACACAATAAAAATGTAGTTCATTCAACCAACACCTGCACCTAGCTTTAAAGTAGGCACTATGGATTCCTAAAGGGAGTGTTCTCCTGGTATCTACCAAACCCAGATTTGTCCATCATATGGAAAAGCAAGATTCCTCACTCCATATAGCATGTTTTCACTGCTTCAGAATGTAGTGGCTGTGTGCTTTAAGCCTCTATAGCGATCTGATTTTTGGCTTGTATGCAGCTGCTCGGCCATGGAAAGTCTATGTGAGCGCATGGTCTACCACTTTGTGTCTAAGCTATTGCAACACCTAAATGCTTCCACTACACAATAATAATGGACTGGGGCAGATCTAACAAAATAGAAATTTCACAAACTGATGACAAATGTATGACAAAGGTGACATTCTTTCCAGTCACTCAGTTCTTCATTACTACACATTCTGCTGCCAGTGTTAATTGGCTGCCTAAGGACTTATTGTTATGCACCTGTTTGTGGCTAAAGCACCTAAACTCAATAATTTGAGGGGTCTCAACATACTTTTGGTTATATAGTCCTTACTGAGTCACTGGAGTTTTTGCCAAACTTGATTAGAGTTTCCGATTTTCTTTTGCTTTTAGGCTTCTTGTAGTAACTATACATAATGCCCCAGGGAATAAGCATACCTTAATGGACAGGCCATATGTATGAGTGTGGGTGAGTGCGGTCTGATTGGCTGTATGCAAGGTGATATAGGGTGCCCTTTGGGTGACCTTGTCAAGTGCCATTCCGCAACGGACTATTGCTGCCATCAGAGCTAATGTGTTGAGAGACGGTGGCAGGGCCGTTCGCAATAATTTTGCTCGATTTTCAAGCGTGGTAGGACTGTGGAGGCTCCATTTGACAGGATTGAGGCATCTGGTGGGCCTTCTGGGTCTGGTGCAGAGGTTCCATCTAGTGGGCGCACACTCGTCCACAGTCACGCTGGTGCAGAACCGCAAGGTCCCAAAAGGCATCAGCTCGGCACTGGCGGACTTTGACTATACAGTGCAAGTCTCCAGCTCCTACAAAATGGTGGCAGGGAGTGGGCACGTTCGTCCAGTGTCTGGTTATTGAAGTTAATTCGGAGACTGGTTATTGAAGTTTGTAGTTTATGTTGTTTTGCAGGTTTGAATTGTCAGCCACTTGTACATTTTCTGGGCCAGAAAATGAGCGGCAGTTCAGACAAATGGAGTTTTCTCACTTTTTTGGCAGATATGTGCTGGTTCGGGGCTAGGGGGATGCATTGGATTCAGCTGCACCCTGAGTTGGTGCAGCTGTCACGGTTGTTAGACCCATGGGTGGTCCTAGTAATTCACCTGGGGGTAAAGATCTTGGTTTGATCCCTGTTAAGTCTTTTGGGGGGTATCATAAGGTGAGATTTAGCCCAGGTTTTAGTTTTGTTTCCAATTGTGTGGTTCATATGGTCAGAGGCCTGGGCAATTTCTGGCTCCAGGGCTATGAGCGTTGCAGGACAAACCAAGTTTGTGGCGAAGGTAAAGGGCATCCCTGTGCAGCACTTTGAAAGGAATGCAGTTAACTTGTTCTGTAGTTATGGGGTCCACCTTAAAACAAAAACTGGCGATCCAGGAGATGGTGGAGCAGTCCATGGCCTTTGTGGTAGGTACCCCACGCTGATTTAAATGGTTAAACAGCGTGGTGGTATTGGGTGGCGTGTCCCTTCCAGCCAATGATTTAGATGGATTTAGTGAGGATGGCAAGTCGGGTTACAAATCTCCCCTAGCCTCTTGTGATAAGTCGATGTGATAAAGTCGTGTTCAATCAGCTTATGGTCACTGGAGTATGGCAATGGATGGAGTTGGTATTAATGGACAAGGGGGATGGTGAGTACCTCTGATGGTATACAAAGGTGGCTGGCAAGGACGATTGTTTATTTTACTGTACTGTGCTGGGCAGGTTTGAGCTTTTATATGTATTTTGTATTAATGTTTGTATTTATTGTTATGTTGAATAATAGGCTGACAGAGTACATGGCCTGTTTTATAACAGGTATCTGTGGTTATTTGGGTAAATTGGGGTTGGTGGTCGGTAGGCTGTTTTCAGAGCACCTCCCCACTAGCTTAATACATGTTGTTCCTTCAACCTGGACAAGGAAATTTACTGAGATGTACAAAGATGTCTATTTACTTTTAAAGGAACAGTTTTGGTTGTGTAGTGTATAAATATCAAAATATAGCAGAGGCATGCAGATGATAACAATAAGAATTGTGCGCATTTCCTCACTTTTAGCACTTTACTATGTTCTTGGAGTCCTATCACAAATTCATTTCCTGAGTTGCTTGCCTTTTTATTTGAACAGGATACATGCTAGATCCTATTTCAAGTTTTTCTTAGCACGCCTGCTAAAGTATTTCCAGTAAGAATGAAATTAGAATATTGTACTTTAGGCTTCACTAGCACCCAAGAGAAATGTTCTGGGAAATCGGTTTTACCCGCATTTCAATAATAGCACAAAATGCCTTTGGTTGTAAAATATATTAATGTAGAATTCCATTGTCTTGTAGAGGGGTATAATACCATCAGAGTAATTCAAAGAAAACTAAAAGTCCATTTGTCATGATAAAGTAAAATTGATACAGTAGAGGATCTTGCAATAACCCCAATACATTGGCAGTAAGCACGGAGATAGCAGATGAAGTAAGCAATAAAGAGCCAAGTGGATATGATCATGATTATCAGGAGCATAGAACAAGTTTTGTCAGTGATATGGAGTCAGCTGAAACAGAAAGTTGCGTGTTGCCTCAACTATTTCAAAAATATTTTAATTGCAAGAGAAGATGCTATAGATAAGTTCTTAGTTACAAAATTATTATTTTGTAAATATTTTAATAATACCTCCTTTCCCGATACAGATAGATTATAAAGTAGCTCCATGTAGCTGAATAGTCAGAAGAGGGACATGACTTGAGTGGGCAAACATACTTTTAGGAACGGTGGTTGGGCAAGGTGAGAAAGTGGTTTTGGCAAAGGAAAAGGAAGGGGAACAAGAGGTGTATATATAGGAAAGGCAGAGTCTTAAGACTTCATTTATTTATTTATTGAAAAAAATATTGTTATAATGGTAATGTATGATGTTTTAATTAATGTATTCCACGACACAGTGTTTATTAGAGAAGTGCTGTGACAAATTCATAATCCACCCAGTGTATCTGCATTCTTAATCCCTCAAGGTCTGTTATTATAATAATCTTTTATTTATGTATCGCCAACAATTTTGTGGTGCTTCTTACAATATGTATACTCAAGAGGTATGACAAAACTAAGACAAACTCATACATGAGATAGAGAGGGCCCTGCTTGCAAGCTTACTACTTTCCAGTAAACAGTAGAAAGGTCATGGTGTAATGTATAATGTTGAGTAAGTGTGTTTAATTTTAGACTAATTGGCATTTTCTATTGGAGGTACTAACAAAAACATTGAACATTCTTTCCATGAAAAAAACAAATTAAATTATATGGTTATATGCATAAAGCATATTAAAAAAGGGACACTCAAACCATCAAAGGTTGTATACACAGATGTCCTGCAGTTAAAACATATATAGTGCCTTGTAAAATTATTCACCCCCCTTGGCATTTTTCCTATTTTTGCATTACAACCTGGAATTAAAATGGATCTGTTGGGGGTTTGTATCGTTTGATTTACACAACATGCCCACCACTTTGAAGATGCAAAATATTTTTATTGTGAAACAAACTAGATATAAGACCAAAAAAAATGAAAACTTGAGGGTGGATTGTGACGGGACCGACCTGTACCCCCGACTGGGTACTCCCGCCAAACGTTGCTTCCTCCTGCCGGGACACCAGCAATTATTCCCTTCAGCGCCAGGCAGAACCAGCGTTGTAGATAGAAGGGGGGGGGGTCGCTGCTCCTGAGCTGTGTTGGCACTGTGGCTATCCGAAGCTTAGCTACAAAGCGTGGCTATTGTCCTGACAAGGACAATAAAGGATCATAGCAGCCCACCCCAAGCATCAGGCAAAACTCATGTTGAGGTGAAAACAGGACCTTTTTTATTAAAACCAAAGACAGATCTATATATACACAAGTAAGAAAAGCGGCAAGACAAATATCACATGATCTAATTACCATGTGAGGAAGGAAGTAATTAGATCAAATCCTGGAACACAATATCCGGGGGAAGGACAGAATGATATGAGACATAAATAATTACATTAACTGGGGATGTAGACGTGGAATGACGATAGACATATAATTGGCTTGAGACAGACAATGGCCAGGACACAGGGAAAACAGGAGCTCACAGGATTAACAGCTACCTGTTATGTAATTGATAATTAGGTATGCAGCAGTGACACCTACAGGGGGTCTTAAGACAGGGCTAACTCACACAATAACAGGGGAAACACTTCACACCTATACAATTAACAATGCTAAGACAATCAGCCTTCTTCCTACCACAGGATGTCCAGCTGACATTACAGTTTTTCTTTTGAAAAGTGTTTATTGACATAAACAAAGTCGAGGTACATATGTACATTACAAAAATCACATACATCCAATAAAGTACAAAACTGGTCAAATATACAGCTTGCCCGGAATTTGTCACACAATAGGAACAGAGTGAAACCTATCCAAGGAGACAGCTTAGCACTGTCATGAATACAAACAGAATGAGTGAGCATGAAAGAGTGTGTGTGGAGACGTCATCCTAAATAAAAAAACAAACAAAAGAAGGAAGGTTTCCCAAGGACCAGCTGTGAACCATAGTAAGTAAACAACAGTGCACAACAAAATGTAACATTACGTTTACCATGTTTACCATGCGAGAATACGGTGTCTTACGTAAAATGCAGGAGAAAATGCAGAAGAAAGAAAAAAAAACCCAAAAAACAACAAAGGAAGTGCCATATGCATGGAGTGCAGCCATCGTAATCGAACCATCTATATACAGGTAACATGTGTCCCTCCAGTATCTAGAACCATCCGGTCCGATAATAAGGCCCAAGTCTCCTCAAGAGTAAGCAGCGGGCCAACAACACCATCCTCTGATCGTGGAGCGACGCGGGGCCCACCACGCAGGAGGAGCCGATGAGATCTGGAGCTCCCCCATCCCCCTTTTCTATCTATCCAATAGGATGGCTGAATTTAGATACGGTAACGCCAAATGGTGCCAAATTGTCCAAATCTTATTGTGGGTTTCTAAACGGTCAGATTTAGTATATGTCAAAGCCTCCATATGCTCAATAAAGGTAAGATCATCTCTGAGTTGTGACAAATTTGGTATGTTTGTGGATCTCCAATGTCTCGCTATCAGACGTTTTGTGGAAGTAAGGATGTGTAAGGTCAGAGGTCTATAACACGGGGCAATGCTTTTAGGTAGCATGTCTAGCAATCCAATTTTAACAGTAGGGAGTATTTTAAAGTCTAGAAAGGAGTTAAGGAGGGCAAAAATCTGCCTCCAAAATACTTGTATATTAGGACAATGCCACCAAACATGACTCATCGTGCCGGGAGCACTCTGGCATCTCCAGCAGAGGGTGGAACAAGATGGGAAAATTGTGGCCAGCCTAGTCGGTACCAAATACCATCGAAAAAGGACCTTCCTATTCGCTTCAAAGTGATTACTGCAACGGGAAATGCCTATAAACCTAGAAACTGCGGACGACCAGTCCTGGTCAGAGAACTCCGTGTTGAGTTCCTTTTCCCAAGCTTTCATGTAAGGCAACTTGATTGGGCAAGCATGTGTAACAATAGCATCATAGCACATGGAAATGGCATGTCTGGTACAGCCCGGGGAGCGCAGGAAAGCCAATAGTCCGCAGTTACCGGTAGAGTCTGGGTGGGAGAACACCGTCCTTAGAATATTACCCAGGCGGAGAAACGTGTAATGTTCAGAGAGGGGGAGGCCAAATCTGGTTCTAAGGTCCGCAAATGACAACAAGCCAGAAGTTGCCATGAGTTGACCAATGTTGCGAATACCCAAAGATATCCAAGTGTGAAAGCTAAGATCTTTAGAGAAGTGAGAGAGCATTGATAAAGGGGCATAGGGAAGAGCAGTCGGGAAGGGCAAAAGTTTGGATATAATCTCTCTCCAGACGCGCAGAGACCACCGAGTGCTGGGAAGAGCCGAGGTAAGCCTCGGGAACAAAGAAGGTGGGAACCAAAGCAGTTCCGTAATTTGATAAGGCGACGTAAAGGTAGATTCTAGTTCTAACCACTTAGGTCGCTCAGGCGCTTTGAAAGCTGCAAACATCTGGGCTATCAGTGTAGCTTTATAATAAGAACGGAGGTCTGGAACTCCAAGTCCACCCCTATGCTTTGGAAGTTTGAGAGTGGACATGGCCAATCTCGGCTTTTTATTACCCCAAATGAATGTAGAGAACGAGGTTTGGTAAAGTTGCAAGGTGTTGGAAGGAAGTGGTATAGGGAGCGTACGAAAGAGGTACATTAATTTAGGTAGAGCAGCCATTTTGGCAGCAGCTATGCGTCCCAACCAGGAGATCTCAAATTTGGTCCATGTTTGAAGATCATTTCTAATAGTTGGCCAGGATTTGACATAATTAGCATGGAATAAAGACGAAAAGCTTTTTGTTAGCTTGATACCCAGGTAGCACAGACAATCATTCCTCCAATCAAAAGAATATAGGGGTTTTAATATAGACAAATCATAAGCAGATATGTTAAGTGGGAGTGCTTGCGTTTTGCTTGAATTGTTTTTATAGTAGGAAATCTTGCCATATTCCTCTAGGAGCTGGATCAGAGGGGGGAGTGACACAAGGGGTTGTGACAGGGGCGTAACTAGAAACCTCAGGGCCCCGGTGCGAGAATCTGTTAAGGGGCCCCCCCACCCCCTCATCTATCCCTTTCTCACAATCTCCCCTCTCCTCCCTAACCCCCCTTTCTCACAATCTCCCTCCCTAACCCCTTCCACAATCTCCCTCTCCCTCCCTAACCCCCCTTCTCACAATCTCCCCTCCCCTCCCTAACCCCCCTTTCTCACAATCTCCCCTCTCCCTCCTAACCCCTTTCTCACAATCTCCCCTCTCCCTCCCCCTCCTCACAATCTACCCCCTCCTCACAATCTACCCTCCCTACCCCCCCTCCTCACAATCTACCCTCCCTTCCCCCCCTCCTCACAATCTACCCCCCTCCTCACAATTACCCCCCCTCCTCACAATCTACCCTCTCACCCCCTTCCCCGGTCACTTACCTTCAACTGTTGGGAGCCGCCGAAGCCGCTGCCGCTGCCCAGAGTGCAGCGTGAGGAGTTTGTCTCGGGTGCCGGCGCTTCATTGCTGAGCGCCGGCATATGACGTCATATGCCGGCGCTCTGCGTGAAGCGCCGGCACCCGAGACAAACTCCTCACGCTGCACTCTGGGCAGCGGCGGCGAGCAGAGGAGTCCCGGACTTCTGTCAGTCAGGGGGGCCCAAGAGTTGCCGAGCGGTCGTTTTCACCGCTTGACACCCCTTGGGCCCCCCTGACTGGCAAAACTCCAGGGCCCGGTCGCAGCCGCGACCCCTGCGACCCCGGTAGTTCCGCCACTGGGTTGTGATAAAACCAAAAGTATGTCATCCGCAAATAGGCTAATTTTATGAGTTTGCGATTTGAATGAGAATCCCTGAATAGAGGGATGATTCCTGATCGCGATTGCCAATGGTTCTAAAGCTAATACAAATATGAGTGGAGAGAGAGGGCATCCCTGACGAGTGCCATTGGTAATATTAAAGATGTCAGAATAGAAACCGGAGTAAAAAACCCTTGCTGATGGTGAATCATACAATGCTGTGATTGCAGTGATAAACGAATCAGGAAGATGAAAAAATTTAAGAGTCTGCGTCATATAACCCCAGTGAAGGCGATCAAATGCCTTTTCGGCATCGAGCGAAAGGAGCAGTAACTCCTGTTTAGTATGTTCAGAGTCTGCAATGATATCTATAAGAAGTCTAGTGTTGTCCGGGGCCTGTCGACCCGGGACAAAGCCGACTTGATCTTTATTAATTAGAGTAGGGAGGTAGATATTTAATCGGTTGGCTAGGACTTTCGCGTATAGTTTGATATCCGTATTTAACAATGAAATAGGGCGAAAGTTTGGGCAGGCGGTGGTAGGTTTACCTGGCTTTGGTAACGTGATTATCATAGCTTCAAGCATCTCCCGAGGGGTAGTACCATCACGAAAAAAGCTGTTAAAAAGGTCTGTCAGACACGGCATTAAGACCTCGGGAAAGGTAATATAGTATGAGTTGGGAAAACCGTCAGGCCCCGGAGACTTATGTGGTTTAAGTTGTTTTAAGGCATTTTTGACCTCCGTCGGGGTAATGGGGTCCGCCAGGGCTCTCTGCGCGTCTGGAGACAGCTGTGGGATGGGAAGAGAGGACAAGAAGTCTACCATAGGAGACAAAGGGGGCTGAAATGTATTTGCATCGTCCTTAAGATTGTATAACTTAGCATAATAACGGGCGAATGCGTTTGCAATGAGCTTAGGGTTCCTGATAGGTTCCCCATCTTGGGAAGAAAGGAAAGGAATCCGAGACGAAGCCTGTCGTTTTCTAAGTCTGTTTGCGAGTAGTCTATCAGCTTTATTGCCTTTTGAATAAAACATTTGTTTAAGATTGCGAAGGGCCGTAGCCGAACGCGTAAGCAAGAGGTTGTTGTAACGTGCCTTAACATCGGAGATCTGAAGTGCAAGTGACGGAGAAGGTGCTAGTTTGTTTAGGTCATTAAGTTCGGATAGTTTAGCGCGTAGTTCATCAAGGTGTGCAGTATACGTTTTTTTAAGGCGGGCTCCATATTTGATGAAAAGGCCCCTGACAAAAGCCTTATGGGCCAGCCAGACAGTAGAGAGCGGGACGTCAGGTGTCAGGTTGGACGTGAAAAAATGTCGGAGTTCCGTAGATATCGTCTGTAAAAGGTCAGGATTTGAGAGAAGCGATTCATTTAATCTCCATCGCCTATCACTGGATGGAGGCGTCGCTATGGGCATGCGAAGTAAAATGGGGGCATGGTCGGACCATGTTATGTCACCAATAGTGGAAGAGACAATGGTCTGTAATGTAGTTTTATCTGTAAGAAAAAAATCAATACTAGTGTATGTATTATGTGGCGCCGAATGGAAGGTGTAATCTCGTTCGGTTGAATATTGACATCTCCAAACATCGTGGAGATCAAATTCCGTCAGTAGGTGTTGGAGCTTAGAATGGCGGCTAGGTGCGTGTCTCCTAATACAAGATGATGTGGATGTAGAGTCCAAGCTCTTATCAACGATCATGTTAAAGTCGCCACAAATAATAAGTCTACCGTACTGCGCCTTCGTGCATCTCCCCAGGCTCTGTTTAATGAATGATAGTTGTGATGTGTTTGGAGCATATATGTTGGCAATCGTAATAGGATCGCCATCTAATGATCCTGATAGAATAAGCAGCCTACCCTGTGGGTCCGCATATTTGTAAGTCAATTGGAAAGAGCAATCCTTACTAAATAGTATGGAGACCCCTTGTTTCTTGGTATCTGACATCGCTGAGTAATGAGTAGGGAAAGCAGGGGAATAGAGTTTAGGAGCATGCTTCCTAGCAAAGTGGGTCTCCTGAAAACAAGCTACCGTGGCCTTCAATTTAGCGGCTTCCCGCAGTGCCAATTTTCGTTTATGGGGGGAATTTAATCCCCGTACATTCAGAGATAAAATGTTAAGGGTCATAATGCAGAAGAGTAAAATGAGAACGGACGCTATAGCTACTAAAGGGGCCGAGTATGTGAATGGTCAGGGCAAAGAGTAGTCCTAACCCACGATAGTCTGCGCCGGTGTCAGGACTTCCTCCTCCGTACAACCACCATCTGTAACCGAAGCTCACCCTCTGGAATAAACAAGGACTGCTGGCCTGCAGGAACAAGCACCCCCCGCTCTCCAGGGCCCCAATCAGCCAGCCCCGCGCCGCTCCACATCGCCCCACAAGCTCCGGCACACTCCATCTCCCACCGAAGGTGGGCAAGGAAACTACATTGGAGGGAAACATAAGCATGAAGGAAAGATACAAACATGAATAATTGCAATAGCACTTCAAAATAAACCAAGTGAAACATATTAACTCAAGGTGTAAAAACCTTGTAGGTATTGGCGGACCCATACTCAAAAGAGCAGGAGCACCAAAAAAAAACCCACTAGGTGGGGGAGGAGCGTCTTGTGAGTCCAACCTAGATCACATTGGATCTAATACCCATGGATAGGGACTTCACTATGGGGGTATCAGTAAGGAGACCTCCAGCAATAGTCGGTAAGGCTCTGGCTATAATGCCTCACGTCAAGGTGGGCGATGGAAGAAAGAGAAAAGAAAGAAAAGAAAAAAAAAAAAAGGAAGACCTGCAGAGGTGCGCCGCAGGATGTAGGGTAGTAGCATTGGGTGTCGTGGAGTTCCGCAGTGGCGCACCGCTGGATGTAGAGTTGGTGTCTTCGGATGTCGTGGAGTCACACAACGGTGCGCCGCTTGATGTAGGGTTGGTGTTTTTGGTGATCATGAAGCGCCGCAAGGAAATGCCGGAAATGTAGTTCCACAGGATGCAGGATTTTCGGTTGTCATGGAGTTCAGCAGTGGTGCGCCGCCTTATGTAGGGTTGGCATCTGTGGTTGTCGTGGAGTCCTGCAGTGGTGTGCCTCTGGAAGTGGAGTCTGTATCATTGGTTGACATGAAAAGTCGCAGGAATGCATCGCTTGATCACTGGGTAAAGGATGGCGGCTTTGATCACCATGGAGTTCTGCAGTGGTGTGCTGCGTGAGACAAAGCTGGCGTCATCGGTTGAAGTGGAGATCTGTAGTGGTGTGCCGCTGGAAGCACGTTTGGTGAATGTGGTTGTCAGGAAGATTTGTAGTGGGACGCCGTTGAATGTAGGGTTAGTATTTCAGAGTGCCGCGGAGTTCAGTGAGGAAGTGCCGTAAGTGTATCTCCGCTTGATGTAGGGAGGTGTCTTGGGTGGCAGAGTTAGTGACGTTGGTTGCCATGGATTGTTGCAACGGCACTCCGCTTGATGAAGGATTGATGATGTTGAGGGAGAAAATAAAAAAAATAAAAAATAAAAAATAAAAAAAAATGTCCGCCGTGAGACCCAACCTGTATAGAGGGTGTAGGTAAGTCAGCCACATGGAGTTATACTGCAGCGGACTGGAAAAGGCAGTACATATCATTTCTGGAACCATTCTTTCCGCAAACGGGTGTTAGAGGACCGCAGCAGGGGCTGTGCAGGTGATGGGAGACCCCACTCCGAAAGTGCTGTTGTACCTTCTTCCAGTGACGTAATCACCCTGAGGATGCCTTTCCGGTGAACCAGAAATTTGGTGGGGAATCCCCATCTATAGTTAATACCGTTTTGCCGCAAGACAGCCGTAATGGGTTGAAACAGCCGTCTCTGGGCTAGTGTATATGCAGAAAGATCTGAAAAAAGAGATAAGCCTGTAAAGGCCTCCGGAATATCTTTGTTAGTGCGTGCTGCTTGTATGATTTTTTCTTTAGCTTGAAAGAAGTGAATCCGTGGAATAACATCTCTCGACACAGATGAGGGAAGGTGTGCAGGTTTAGGCAGGCGGTGGACACGATCTAAAATAGCATCCATATCAGACAGGTCTGGGACCAAGGCCTTAAAGTACCCAGCTAGGAATTCAGGGAGTTGTTGTGGCGTTATAGATTCTGCTATGCCCCTGATTCGGATGTTATTACGTCTGCTACGGTCTTCCATGCTAGCTAATTTAGTTTTGAGTAGTGTATTGTCTTCTTCAAGTAAATTAAAGCGATCAACCAAATCATTATGAGCAGTGCTGAATTCCTCCATTTTATTTTCTAAATGGGAAGTTCTTTCACCCAATGCATGAATATCAATTTTAATTTCTTGAGCAAGTTCCCTCAAATCTCCTTGTAGGGAGCTACGGAGGTCCAGTAACATAGCTTTCAGCGTTTTTTCAGAAAGACTTACTTCAGAGTCCTCTGCAGGAGCGTCAGAAGCTGGTGAGGCTTCACCAGAGCTGGGCCTCTCCCGCGTGTCCTCCGCCATTTTGCGGCGCAGGGTGAAGAAGCCTCCCTGCTTGTCCTGCCGTTCGAGCCGTTTAGCGGCTCTGGAAGCCATTTGCCGTGCCGTGTATCGGACCCGCCGAGGGAAAACGTTCACCTCGCGGGATTCAGGTGGGTTGCCGCCGCGTATATGCCGCTCGTGGTCGCGTTGGAAGCGGAGCTCAGTTAGCTTGCGGCCATCTCCGAGCTCCGCCAAGCCACGCCTCCCAATATTCTTGATTTTTAATTTTGTAGCCTTTGATTTTGTTATTAGCTCTTATTGTATTTGCTAGAGGTTCGATAGTGTTGGAGATAGGGGACAAAATTCAACATTCACTTGGCCGAAACCGAAAATGACCCCCCCCCTTTAAAAAAATTTGCCTCACTATGTTGTTAAATGTGTTATTTAAGTGTTTTATCAAGCTTTCTTTAAACGTTTTATAAAACAGATTTGGGAATCCATCCACTCCGGGAGCTTTATTCAGTGTATGTTTTCTTTTCTTTTCTGAGAAAGGTCTGTTAAGTGAGTCAATCTGGTTAAGTTTAAACAATCTGGTTAAGTTTAAACAATCTGGTTAAGGTTAAACATAATTACACCCGCCTTTTCACAAAAATGGCAAAATTTATGTAATGCAATGCATATATATCCCACTAGATAAAACACATAAGCTAATGAGAATCTATGCAAAATCTATGCTTCAAGTTAACAAAAAACTACTTGGTGTCACGCACAGAATTGTCGTGAGGAAAGCCATAGTCAAACACCAGGAAATCGGTAACAGGAACAGTCCAAGTCGGTAACGGGAAATCAACAGGAACGCGTACTGAGAAGACACTATGCAAGATAGGTACAACCATCAGAAGGCAAAGCTGGAAGGTTTCTGAGGCTCTTAAATAGAAAGAGGAAGTGCAGACATCAATTAGCATTTTCCCGTCACAAATTCAAAATGCAGTTACGTTAGTTCCGGTCCGCGGCCATCTTGCGATTGGCGAGATCTCAAATTCCTAAAAGGACCACCCGGTAGTACCGGCTGGCGCCACTAGGCGTGCGGAAGAACGTGTACACGCGGCAGGTCCGGACCAGGTTCCAGTAGGTGGCGGCTGCCGTGTGGAGTTGCGGGGTCTTCCCCGTCCTCACGGCAGCAGAAGCTGTCTCGCGGAGGAGGGAGGTCTTCCTCTCCTCCGCGGCGGTTGAAGCTGCTGTGGCAGGGCGGGGGGTCTCCCCCTTCTCCGCGGCTGCGGCTGTTGCGGTAAGGCGGGGGGTCTCCCCCTTCTCCGCGGCGGTAGAGGCTGCTGCGGCAAGGTGGGGGGTCTCCCCCTCCTCCGTGGCGGCTGTTGCCGCTGTGGTGATGCCGGCGGTTTCCCCCTTCTCCGTGGCTGCTGAAGATCCGCGGACCCGGAGGAACCGGCAGCCAGGTACGTTACACTTAGCACACTGTGTTGGTACCTTACCGTCAATTAAAATGTGCTACAGAACAAAAAGATTGGCGTTCCCCTTATAATGTCTATAAACATCAACATGTTTGGTAAATTAGTTGCCGTTGTTAGTGTACTTTAATGTGTGGTTTTGGTTTTGATTAAGCAAGATCTACTTTGAATAAAAAAAACACTGATATACGTGGGCTCTGATGGTAATAACGATTATTTAATATGTATTTTTCTTATTTAAATTCTGATATACGCATATCGGCATATAGCATTCACCTATGATTGCAGCCCTGAAGTATCGGGAAATAAGTGCTTGTTATATGCCGATAAATACGGTAATAGATTCACAAATGGACCACAAAACAGTTACATGTTTTAGTTCAGAGAAATCCATCTGATTCTTGCTGTAAATGTTAAGGTTCCAATTTTGTTTTCTCATAAGGCAACAATTTCTGCCTCTGATTCAGAAAACCAATTATAACATCCCCTTTATGTGATTTCCTTTGCATTACATTTCTTTGTTAGGCCACTTTACTTAATCCTTTCCAGACAAAACATATGGACTTGTATTTGTGTCATATCTTCAAATATTTCAAAATATAATCTCGTATGGGGTAATTTCCCTTTAAATATGGTAGCTGCTTAATGTCTTGGAGTTGTCAAGTTCTGTTTAAAAGACTGTTAATTGAACAGTGTTTCTGAGACGTAAATGGGATCAGATGGGTATTAATTACTGCATTGAATGCTGTTCAATCTAATAGCTTCTGTAGCTAGAACATTAAAGTACCAGAAAACCATGACTGATTGGAGTGGGAATTCAATTGCCTTGTCAAGTGTAGCAGTGAGGTATCCACTGCTTCACACACCCAAAGGGGGTTGTATCTAACTTTTGTACATTTTAAGGAAATGTAATGCCTTGGTTTCTTGTTTTGGGTTTAAATGTTAGAATACATTATACAATTAATTATATAATTATATACAGATTACTTAAAAATATAATCCAGATAGTTTTTTAATGTTTAACAAGTATTTCTTACTTGTAGCTACAATTTGTAATAGTCTTAATTCACTGTATTTAATGCATGAATGCATAAAAAGTCCTTATTTTGGGTAACACCAATTTATTTTGCAGCAAACCTTTGTATTGTCTAGGGAGCTGCAATGATAAATACAAGAAAATAAGCATTTGTCGTTGCATGTAAAGCAATAGTGTAGTGTTGATCCCTTTGTCAAAATATAACCTATGTGTGCATAAATAATAAAAGGAACATACTGAAATTACATCCGCTCTATAGTGGATATGCTATATCATGGATGGGGGAACCATTTTTGGACCATTTGGATATTTATAACACCATTCGTGGACCATGCAAAATTTATGGGCCATAAGAATTTGCCCCACAATTTATATTTATCCCACCAGACAGCCCTCCCTGTCACATTGATTTATGTGATGTCCCCGGGCAGCCCCACATTGTGTACTTATGACACACAGCCAGTCCGCTTTAGTATCATGTCATAGGACTTAGCGTCTTTACCCCCAAGCACATATACCGTATTTGCTCGATTATAAGATGACCCCCAAAAATCTAAATATTCATTTAGGAAAAAAGAAAAGGCCTGAATATAAGATGACCCTATAGGAAAAAAGTTGTACTAGTAAATATTAATGTAAACAATTTTTTCATATTTAATAAAAGCTTTGTTCTTACTTCCTTTTATTTACCAACCTGCCCCCCAGTTATGCACATCTGCCCCAGGCTTGCCACCCTGCCCCCAGAAAATGCCTTATACCCCTATTATTGCCACTCTGCCTCCAGAAATGCCTTTTATTATATGCCACTCTGCCTCCAGAAAAGCCTTATGCCCCCCCATTTAACACTGCCCCCCGGGGCTTCTATGACTGATCACCAGAAGGTCATGTGACGCAGTAGCAGGGGTTGTCTGCGTCCAACGAGCGGACGTTTGCCGGCTGCCAGAGAAGAGAATTCCCTGCGCATAGTCAGACCTCTATTTGAGGTCTGATTAGAAGACGACCTTGCTAACGGCAATCACACTGTAACATTCCACCCTTCGCAGCCTGGAATACACACAACCTTGTGCTGCTCATTTCCATCAGCATCCACTAGTGGCCACCCTTGTCACTCTGAACCACTTAGAGTACTTATCATGTCAAGCTGCACCTTATTACCTGATCTTGCCAGTCTTCATAAACCCGCTCAGCCCTTCAGTCTGGGCCTTGATATTAACGTGTTTCCCCGGCCCCGGCCCCTGATCTGTTCTTGCTTTGGTTCCTGATCTGTTCCTGCGTTATGGCCAGCGCCCCTGCAAGTGGGCTATCTGTCGTGTGCCCTGCAAGTGGGCTATCTGCCGTGTGCCCTGCAAGTGGGCTATCTGTCGTGTGCCCTGCAAGTGGGCTATCTGCCGTGTGCCCTGCAAGTGGGCTATCTGCTGTGTGCCCTGCAAGTTGGCTATCAGCTGTGTGTCCTGCAAGTTGACTATCTGCTGTGTGCGTGCCCCATCCAGAGGGCTTACCTGTCGCGTGCATGCCCCGTCCAGAGGGCTTACCTGTCGCGTGCGTGCCCGTCCAGAGGGCTTACCTGGTGCGTGCATGCGTGCCCCGTCCAGAGGGCTTACCTGTCGCGTGTGCGTGTGCCCCGTCCAGAGGGCTTACCTGTCGCGTGCACGCGTGGCCCATCCAGAGGGCTTACCTGTCGCGTGTGCGCGTGCCCCGTCCCAAGGGCTTACCTGTCGTGTGCGCGTGTGCCCCGTCCAGAGGGCTTACCTGTCACGTGCGCGCGTGCCCCGTTCAGAGGGCTTATCTGTCGTGTGTGTGCGTGCCCCGTCCAGAGGGCTTACCTGTCGTGTGTGTGTGCGTGCGTGCCCCGTCCAGAGGGCTTCCTGTTGTGTGTGCCCCATCCAGATGGCATCCAGCCAAGAGTCTTTCTATCATTATATGTTGTTGTACCATCATCTGCAATACAACTCTTATCAGGATCTTCTGTCTGTGATTTATTTCCTGCTCCTGTCTGTAACAACCCCAAGCCATCATGCATTGTGGTGTACAGACAGAGCCCCTAGTATCCCCTGCACCTGGGCTCCTATCAGACCTGTACATGTTGATACGATTTACTATTTCAGTGATGAGTGAGTGCAGAAGGAATATGATAATTAGGATTAATAATTTCATCAAGTGGTGCCATGGGAACCTCTGCACATGCAACATCTCCAACTTTTTATGTTGAATGTTTGGGATCCAAAAATACACTCCTCACTCAGGTGGAGGATATGGGGTGGACTGAACCTGTTTGGACAGTTAGTTCCACAGATAACAGCCTTAGGGGTTGGGGTGCTTCCCTGGTAGATCTTTGGTCCACTCAGCAAAGTATCAACTCTTTAAAATGTTTAGTGGTCTGGAGGGCTCTACGGTCAAGGCAGGACAGAAGTCGCCTAAAAGAAATAAGGATCCTATCAGACAACTGAATAGACAAAAAGAAACGTGAAACATCCATCTTGGAGAATTGATACAGAAGATGACTCCCAGAAGCAGACAAATTTTTCGACAATGCCTATGCCTTTCAACCTTGTGGGAATGGTTTGAGGAAGGCCCTTTTCTATTGCACAAAGCAAGGTCCATAAAGACATGATTGGATGAGTTTGGTGTGGAAGAACTTGACTGACCCTCACAGAGCCCTGACGTCAACCCCATCTAAGAAGATTGTAAGCTTGCGAAAAGGGCTCTCTCCACCTAATGCATTGGTTTGTCTTAGTCTGTCAATTATTATCTTGTCTTACTCCTCGAATATATGTATTTTATTAATCGATGCATAAATTGTTGGCACTGTATAAATAAAAGATAACACCTTTGGGATGACTGGAACAGAGATTGCGTGCCAGGCCTCACAAATGCTCTACTATATGAATGGGCAAAAACTCCCACAGAGATGCTCCAAAATCCTGTAGAAGCTGAAAAGGGGATGACCAAATACATATTAATATCTACTTATTTATAATGTAAGGTCATAAAAGCCCCTGTTGTTGTAATGGTCAGGTGTCCCAATACTTGTGTTCATATAGTGTATTTCTTCTATATATGCTACAGGGAAATGACAAAAGAAATTATCAAGTAAGAATTTACTGCTCCAGTGTTAAATTCATTTATCTTTTTTAAAAAAATGTAGTACGATTTTTTTTTTTTGGGGGGGTGTGTATATGTATCTGAAATGTTAATATCTATAGGGCAAATGTAAAACAAGTATAGATCTGCTTCTGGCAACAAACTGTACAGACTAACTTATTGCTTGTATTTTATCTTATTTTGGATTGTAATTTTTAACTTTTTAAGTTTTAACTTTCTCACATCATTATCCATTATGAAGGGCCAACGTTAGCAAACTTCTTCTGCAAGAACAGATGTGCTGGCCATGTAAACAACAACTCTTTCTTTAGTGAATAAACCCCCCGTCTTGCCTGCCTCAGTTTCTTGTCCTAAACGGTGTTGCTATAATGCCTCAATGTCGAGGCATTCAACAACACCGAAATCTGCAGGGGTCCCTGCTTAGCTTTAAATGTGTCACTGAAATACCTCTATAGCAAGGCATTAGTGATGCTGAAAACCAACCCGATGCCAAAAAAGTAATAATAATCATCATTGCGGCAGTATGTTAAAAATAATTCCCCACTTATGACGCTATCAGGGGAACCATCTGTCACGGAGCTGACTAGTCTGACCGACTACCTCCGCTTACTTGTGCTCCCTTAGCCTGGGACACACACTTTCCCCGGTTCCCCAGTCACCAGCCGAGACTCAGTGTAGGGTAAAACCAAACAAAGACTTTATTTCTCACACACAGGACTGGATATATCCAGCAAAATCAGCCAGTGATGAGATGATACTGCTGGGGGTTGCCACAGAAGTCTTTACAAACCCAGGGCCCATAGTCAACAGGGAGAAGGCTGGCAGTCAGGCCTCTCCAGTGGTCCCAGTGATGGAGGCTTCTGTCACACCATTCAGTAAACAAATTGTAAAAAAAAAAAACTCCAAAAATATATATTAAAAAAAAACATTTCTTTTTATGAGCAAGTCCTAAAATTAAAGTAATATCTTCACAAACATCCTCACATGGAAAGACTGGCATTTTAAATGTCCATGGGGTGTTTCATGGCCGGGTTAAAAAAAATGCACACCTCCCAAATGTGGCCTTTTAGGTCCCAAGAAATCCAAGCATGGGTGGTATTTATGGCTGTTCTCATGGAATGTTGCTGAATACATATTGGGGTGTTTCACGGTGACATATGTCAGGAGCCGTCCTGACAGAGAGGAGGATCCTATGCAGCGCTGCAGGGGACCTGTATCTTGCTCTCTGGCAGCCAATGAACCTCTGTGTGATGCACGCAGACAACCTCTGCTGCTGCCAGCGCTTCAGCCGTGTCTTCTACGATGGAGCGCCGGCATGACCATCCGGCACTCCGTCAAAGAAGCCCTGGCGGAAGTGGCAGGTAGCAGCAGAGGTTGTGTCTACGCACATCTCACAGACGTCCACCGGCTGCCCCCACTAGACACCAGGAGTCTGAAGCACAGGGGGGCAAGTCTAGGAATGGGTTGGTTAGTCTGGGGGGGTGCAGAGTGGCATATCTGGGGAGCATATAGGATATCTGTGGACATAAGGCATATCTGGGGGGCAGAGTGGCATATCTATAAGTAAGGTGGATTATGAAATAAGGGGGGACCTTAAAATGGTTATTGGTTTTCCAAATTTCTGTTTGTATAGGCTTGGCTTTCCCCGGGAGGTGGTGTCCTGGTGGGCCGACAGAGAGATGTTATTGCGGCTGCCTCCGCCCAGTTCCTCATGAGAGGGAGAAGAGCATGTCGGAGGAGAGCGGTCTGCAGGGGAAGAAGCCAGCCAAAAAAGTAAGTATTTAAAAAAAATATTGGGGTGATAGATGGATGCTTATCAGTGTGGCAGAGCCTGTCCTCGTGTGTGTCTGGGTGTGGAAGAGCCTGTCCTAGAATGTGTGTGTGTCTAGATGTCGGTGTGGCAGAAGCCTGTCCTGGTGTGGGTGTGTGTTTGGATGTCGATGTGGCAGAGCCTGATCCTGGTGTGTGTGCGTCTGGGGGTGTCGGTGTGGAAGAGCCTGTCCTAGTGTGTGTGTTTGGGTGTCGGTGGGGCAGAGCCTGTCCTGGTTTGTATGTGTTTGGGTATCGGTGTGGCAGAGCCTGTCCTGGTAGGTGTGTGTCTGGGTGCCGGTGTGGCAGAGCCTGTCCTGGTAGGTTGGTGTCTGGGTGTCCGGCTGTGGCCAGAGCCTGCTCTTGGGTGTGGTGTGCACTGGTGTCGGTGTGGCAGAGCCTGTCATGGTTTATTGTGTTGGGTATCGGTGCTGGCAGATATAGCCTGTCCTTGTGTTGTGTTTGGGTATCGGGTGTAGAAGTAGCTTGTCCTAGGTGTGTGTTGTTTGGTATCTAGTGCTGGGGAAGAGCCTGTCCTCGTTTTGCAGTGTGTTGGTGTGGTAGAGCCTGTCCTGGTTTGTGTGTTGGTGTGGAAGAGCCTGTCCTGGATTGTGTGTTGGTGTGGCAGAGCCTGTCCTGGTGTATATTTCATCATCTTTTTCCTGGCAGTTTACTGTAGAATAATTTTTACATATTTAGAGATAAAACATTGCCACAACCTTGGGTTAAAAAGTGCTGTTTAAATAACCACCAGTGTGATTTCTGTATATATGTATGATTGTTTTTTGTGTTCTCCCTCACGTGCCACCCCTCGCTGGGACTTCCGGAAGAGCAGAGGACTACCGGAGCGGTTACCGAACGCTCACCGGCTATCTTGCGGCCCGTCCCAGGGAGACTTTGAACTGTTGTGGCTCGAGGTCCTTTTGACCGACAGGGGTCCTTTTTTGGACAGAATATCCGCAGCTATCCATCGGCACCCCGGGATCACCGCCGCTCCTTCGGAACCACCCCGAGAACGACAGCTAAACTGATACGGACATTGTGGGGCCTGGTGCCCTAAGCTAGTGGCCAGGGAGACGGGGATGTGATTTATGGCCTTTTTCCCTCTGGAACTGTATATAAGCCCGTGTGGGAATTCTCTTCTCTGGCAGCCGGCGAAGGTCCGCATGATGGAAGCAGACAACCCCCGCTACTGCTGGCTCTTCCGCTGGGGCTTCTTGACGGAGCACCAGAGTCACATTACCTTCCGGTGCTTAGTCATAAAAGCCCCGGAGGAAGAGCCAGCAGTAGTTGCGCCGGCCTCTACCCGCTGCCCCCACCAGACACCAGGGAGTCAGAAGCACTGGTAAGTGGGGGGAGCCATAAGGCTTTTTTGGAGGCCCATGAGTGCCCCATGATATGCCTTTTAACCCCCTCTATGCCACTCTGCCTCCAGAAATGCCTTTTAACCCCCCTATATGCGACTCTGCCTCCAGAAAGGCCTTATACCCCCCTATATGCCACTATGTCCCATGATATGCCCCTGGCATATAAGGCATTTCTGGAGGCAGAGTGGCATATAGGGCGTATAAGACATTTCTGGAGGCAGAGTGGCATTTGGGGTTAAAAGGCATATCATGGGGCAGAGTGGCATATAGGAGGGTATAAGGCATACCAGGGAGATAGAGATGCATATGGGGGGGGGTATAAGGCATTTTTTCCCTTGCATTAATATTCAGATTTTGGGGTGTCGTTTTATAATCAGGGTTGTCAAAAGCCATAAGACTTCTGACCAACTACTGTTGAAAGCTATGTACAGTATTTATTGTATATTATACAATTTTACTAACTGCTGTTACCTCTTGACTTTTATTTGTATGGTAATGTAATTATAGATTTTAGAATGTTTACAATTTATGTTTTTCTTGTGGTTTGCAATTACATCTTGGAAGTTGCAATGCCTAAAATAAAAGTAAAGTTTAATGGCTTGGCTGTGCACTGTTGTTCTAGCATTTAAAATTGGCTAATACTTGTCCTGTTTTGTAATAGGTTACCACTGGAGGCCTAATGTGATTGTTACCCATACTATATAAAACAATCTCATAAAATTGTTTTCGCTGTGGAATATGGAAATCCTGATCTTCTAGAGAAGATAGTTTAATGTGTTACTCTGGGTTCAAACCAGTCTATAATTTAAGGAATTTAAGACAAGATATCACTTTTATCTTGGTTTGATCAATCTCATGAGGAAGCATTGGCTTCTAACAGTTTTCTAAAAGTTTTTTATTTTTTTATGCACCCAGCCAACTACAGTATTTGCTTGATTATAAGACGAGGTTTCTTTCAGAGCAAATGCTCTCAACAATACCCCTCGTCTTATACTCGAGGCTGTCTTATAATCAGACCTCTAATAGAGGTCTGACTGTAAGACTGAGATCCTGATCCCCCAGCACTGCAGGGGACCTGGATCCTCCTCTCTGGTAACCTCCGCTGCTGCCGGCACTTCGTTTGGGGCTTCAATGACTGAGCACCGGAAGGTCACGCCGGCGCTCAGTCATAGAAGCCCCAGCAGATCTAACGGGCAGCAGAGGTTGTCTACGCGCACTGCAGGTATAAGGCATATCTGGGGGGGCACAGTGGCATATAGGGAGTTAGAAGGCATATCATGGAGGCAGAGTGGCATATAGGCAGGTATACAGCATATCTGGGGGGCAGTGACATATAGGGGTTAAAAGGCATTTATGGGGGCAGAGTGGCATATAGGGGTTTTGCGGTATTTATGGGGGAAGAGTGGCATATAGGCAGGTATAAGAGACAGTATCTGGGGGGCACAGTGGCATAATGGAGGTTAAAAGGCATTTATGGGACAGAGTGGCATAATGGGGTTAAAAGGCGCATCATGGAGGCAGAGTGGCATATAGGCAGGTATAAGGCATAAGGAAATAAAAACAAAAAAAAACAAAACATTTTCTCAGTTTTTATTACATATTAAAAATAGTTTACATGTGTTAATATTTACTAGTAAAACTTTTTTCCTATAGGGTAGTCTTATATTCAGGCTTTTGTTCCTTAATTAATCTTCACATTTGGGGGGGGGGCATCTTATAATGGAGCAAATACAGTAATATCTTCTCCCCTCCCAGCACAAATTGCACGGATCAAAAATGAAAATGGCACTGTAGATGAGTATTATAAATCTAAAAGCAACACACATTGTTTTTCGGTGATGTAATCCCAAGTGAAATATATAGTTGAAATACTATTATTTGTAGTACATTGAGTAGGTATTTAAACAACTCAGAAATTGGCATCAGCTCATTGCCCAGCGTTATTATTGTACGATGCTGATGAAATATTTAATCAGAGAAATCCTTCAGCAACGTGTTTCAAATTAGTATTTCTTTTAACCACTTTCACAGATCAATCAAAACAAATGTTCAGTTATTCTGTGTTGCGGAATAACTAAGGTATGGTGCATGTATGAAGATCCCTCAGTTTATGAACCACTACATTTGTGTGGTATGTTTTATAAGTCTTGGTAATAATGTACCTTACCTACAGCATGGTTGGAATGGTGATGGGACGCTTCTTCTGCAAAGTGGTTACAAATAGAGTCCTGATGCTTTATCAGTGCTAATAATCACTATACAACTGCCTGCTGAATTATAGCAGTAAATCTTTGCTGCGAAGTAATGTTCTCCAGCCTCACCGCATCTTTAAAATGTTTACCGTGGACTGTAAAGTCCTGCAACAGTCAGTGTTCTGTTCTGGCAGTGTTTCAGAGCATGGTGGCTCATTGTAAGTGTTTATGGAGCAAATCATAGTAGCAGAAAAATATAAGGTTGCCTTATAGCCTTGTAGTTTGCTAGATTTGAAGATTAATAAATGGTGCAAAACCAACAACGTCCTGCAGCAGAACCAAAGCTCGTTGTAATGGAGGCTCCACATCTAACTCTACATCTTTTTTCCGCAGGATTCCTAAGCTGGATTCAGTCACATTATGGCAATGCTTTATTTTTAAAGATTGTAGTTTGTTACCGTATTCTGCTAAGGTCCTGAAAAGGAAAGCACAAAATAAATGGGTTATTATAGCCAATTCAGAAATAATGGGATATAGAGTATTCAGAGAAAATTGTGTTGCCCAATTTTTGTTTTTAAACCGCAAAAGAAGAGATGCTCAACTTTGCATAATTCATCAATAACCTGCAACTGCCTTGTTGAGTTTGCGCTGCTATTGGTTGAACTGAACTCTGGGAAACACGGACATTTCTCAAAAAAGCTACAAGAATCTACGAAGATTTTTAGATGGGAACTAATGAATGATGATAATACAAGTTACCTGTACCATATGGGTTATAGGTTTAAACATTGCTGAGGCATATATTCAAGAAAACATATATTCTAAGACATTAAGTTCAATTTCTCTTCTGTAAGTTAATTCACTAAACCAGTCCTGTCCAACTTAGTTGGTGTGCTGGATTTTGAAATACATATGCTTACATTAAAACATCCTTACATTGTCTAGAGCCTTCCCCTATATAGTTTTGCTTGGTGTATTAAAATATTTAACATGGGGTAGGGGAGATTTACTAAATAGAAACAGAAGACACTTCAGTTTAACAGAAGGGCCAAGATTACTTGTTAAAGCCTTATTTTCAAGTTTTCCAACCATCATTTGCGCATAATGCATTTGTTGGCTGTGAGCCCCTTTACATTTTTGTGACATCCTTTTGACAAATGCCTGGGGGTATTCTTCAGAAATAAAGCCTTATAGAACAGCATTTGTTCTCTTAATGTAAACCAATAACACCCTCTTGTCCATTGGGAAGTGGGACATTTTTTTATTAAGATAACTTACCAACGTATCAGTTTCGTAAAACAAAAAAAGGAATGTGGAGAGGTGCAAAACCTCCCTATACATTAGTCAGGCTGCTTCATTACTGCACTCAGCATCAAGGTATTAAAATATGTACAGTGCTTTTATTTCTATGTGACTGTAACATACTCACATGAGGTTCAATTATAGCTTTACAGCTTTTGTGGTTCAGTTAATAAACTTGAGGTTGCAGGAAAGTTGTGGTTTTTATCTCACAGCCTTCACTGTACATTGTGAAAAGTCATGTTTTTCATGCAAAAATGTTGAGTTGGTCCTATCACGACCAAGAACTCCATCTTTTGTTAATAAACCTCATATTCATGTGAGAAAGTAAAAGGTGGCAGAAGCTGCTACATTTTTCTTTTAGTTCACAAACTATTTGTATCCAGGAAGAGATGCACAAAAATCCTGGCCTGGTTGCAACCCTCGAGGACTAAGAGTTGTGCAGGTAATTCTTACTTGAACATTTATTTTTAGGAGCAAAGTAATCATACAAACTCTTAAAGACATCTAGGAAACCTGTGTCCATGGTCCCTGTACCAGTTTTTTAGTAAAATACACAACAATATATTTTTAATGAAAGTCTGAAGAGTTAGTACCTAATCGAGTCATTCTTCACACGCAGACATCCTGTTAAATCAAGGTGCTCCAGGTCTCGACAATGTTTAGCGGTTTCTTCCACAGCAACATCACTGATGTTTGCATTGACGGCCAATGACAGTGATTTTAGGCAAACGCTTTTTCTCACCAAGTAGCATATAGCATCATCTTTTAACTGCCGACAAGCTGTTAAATCTACAGCTTCCAAGCATTTACAGTGATCGGCCAGGCTTCGGAGGGAAAGGCAGTCAACCCATTCACAGTGGCCAAGGCAGATGTTCCGTAAGTGAGGACAACTGAGGGAGATGGCAACCAAAGACTGTCTGCTCAGTTGCACACAGCTGTACAAATTAATATGGAGGAGATGGTGGTTCTGGCCAATAATGGGAAGCAGCTCCTTGTCTGTTAACCAATCAGAGCATCTCCGTAAATCAAGTCTTTGCAATACGGAGTTTTCCTTAAGCATATTACAAAATGCACTTTTAGGTAAGTGTGACCCAAGCTGAAAAAAAAAACAAAAGTGAGTACATTGTGCTGGCTGCCAAACAAAGATAGCACAGATAGGAACTCCATTGTTTAGCTAATCCCATCAATAGGATTGCTGCCAGGGGAATTAAAGATTGGGTTGAATACATGTATCTGTTAATTTATGTTAATGAAGTTCTGTGGATATACGAGTCAACAATAAACTGTTCATTCCTGCTGTACTCAATTCAAGGTAGTGGTGTCAACTTATTGGGTACACATAGCAGGGTTCCAAGGTGTGCATGCTGACTGAAAGTGATTTCGGGTACAACAGGAGGATACATCTGGGTGATCTCTGGGAGTTACTACAGCTCTCCATGGTTTAGACATTAATGGCTGTGTGTTGAGTAATTTTGAGGGGACAGCAAATTTATACTGTTATACAGGCTGTACACTCACTACTTTACATTGTAGCAGTGTGTTATTTCTTCAGTGTTATAACATGAAAAGATAAAATATTTACAAAAATGTTAGGGGTGCACTCATCTTTGTGAGATACTGTGTGTGTGTATATATATATATATATATATATATATATATATATATATATATATATATATATATATATATATACACACACATATGTTAGATGTTGTATAGCACATCCTGTATTAACTTGAAATGTAAAAATAGAATAAATGAAATATTTAATTATATTCCATAAACAGAAATAGATAACACATAACATGACTGTCAGCAGTAAGATAACACATACATGAATGCCCTTTGGAAAAACAATAGATACTATGCAAGCCCATATTAGAGGCATCACTAAACTGTTACTAAAGTGGGCTTTCTTGTCTTTTCCGAGTTCCCTGGTATCAGTGTAATAATTAACCCCAGACTCAAAGGTTTCAGATGGCTAAGCTAAGATTAGCACACTCTAAGCTTGTATATGCATGTGTTTACTACAAGCAACAATTAATGTTTGTTTCTTTGCTTTCATCTTTTGATCAAACATTTAAATACAATTCATTCTTATATGTTTCACGTTACCTGAGTAGAGTCAAAACAGCGGCAATTGGACAGATAGAGCTGGATGAGAGACTGAAAAGTTTTGCTGACCCTCTGGAGACTCAGGATGTGTCTCAAGGGTAGGTAGGAAAGAATATGTGGTACCAGTACATCTTCCCAGGGCAGATCCAACAAATGAAGCCTGCAGGTTAAAATAAAAAATCTAAATACAATACAGGAAAATACCATATTTGCTTGATTATAAGACAAGGTTTTTTTCAGAGCAAATGCTCTGAAAAATACCCCTCGTCTTATACTCTAGGTCATCTTATAATCAGACCTCAAACAGTGGTCTGACTATAAGATTAAGATCCAGATCCCCCCAGCTATGCCACTGTGCCCCATGATATGCCTTTTAACCCTCTAAATGCCACTGTGCCCCATGATATACCTGTTAACCCTCTATGTGCCACTCTGCCTCCAGAAATGCCTTAAATGCCAGAGTGGCATATAGGGGGTTAAAAGGCATTTCATAGAGCACTCTGCCTACAGAAAAGCCTTATGCACTCCATTTAACACCACCCCCCAAAAAAAAAATACAAAACAAAAAAAAAAAACGTACCGGTGCTTCTGATCTTTGACAGCCGGGGAAGGTCTGCACGATGGACGCAGACAACCCCCGCTGCTAACCGCACCTCCTTCCGGATGCAGCGGAAGTCGTCTATGTCAATCGCGTAGACGTCTACACGCTGCCCCGGCTACACACTGGGGACTCAGAAGCAACCGTAAGTTGGGGGGGCGCAGACAGGAGGATCCAGGTCCCCTGCAGCGTTGCGGGGGATCTGGATCTTAGTCTCATAGTCAGACCTATTTGAGGTCTGATTATAAGACAACTCCAATTATAAGACGAGGGGTCTTAAAATTGACCAAATTCCGTAGTTTACATGTGAATTACTATTTACTAGCAAAACTTTTTTACTAAAGGGTAGTCTTATATTCAGGCTTTTTTCCCTAAATTAATATTCAAATTTTGAGGGGGGTCGTCTTATAATGGAGCAAATACGGTATATACTTCAGCCGGGTAACCTCATTTATTACAATCTCACAGAAGTTGCTATTGATCTGTATATTTACAAAATGGTTTTAAATGAATTAGCCTGGTAGCTCTAGAGGCCAGAATCATTAAGAAAGCACAATAGGATTATATATATATATATATATATGTAAAAGGGTGAAGCCGTATTAGTCCAGTAGACACGATGTCAAAAAATAGAGTATGCGGTGATACCTTTTATCTAATTCAGATTTGTGCAAATTCACTGAAATTCAGTCATTCCTATGAAACCCCGCAAATAAGGCCAAACTCCCCACGATTCAGACAAAAATGAGGCAAAAAGCTATGAATTTTTGTCCAAAAATGTATGCACCCACAGTCACTCTCTTCAATGTGCTACCTTCGTCCACATCTCCAAAAGTGTAATTTCTGCCAATAAGGCAGCACTAGCACGGACATTCTTTTCCAATTGTGGTAGAGGACGTCACCAAAAGCGCTGTCATTTTGCCCTAACATGAGGGCTATTTGGCAGTTCATCTGGTGATTGGAGGATTGGTGAGAGGAAGTCACCAAAAGTTCCTGCTCTTCTAGAACAAGAAGATGCGGAAGTGGTCAGTAGAGAAGGAAGGGAAACATTTAGAGAGCGTGAGAGTTAACGAGAATGAGAGTGTGAGAGTAAATTAATGTGGGCCCCGGACAACAAATTTCATTTCTGAATTAAAAATTCCCCAACATTTTTAGCCGAGCTGAATGGGCAGGGATGAAATTGAACAAGTGTGTCTGAATCGTTTTTTTTTCTCCTATTTGCACATGTCTATTAACATATATATGTATGCATTTGTTTACCTTTTAAGTATTCTCACCATAACATGGATTTCAGCCAAGGTGTTCTCAGTTGCTTATACGACCGCCTACATGTTTTCACATAATATCTCCTTATAAAGGTCTAAATATAGCCCTACATAGCTTAGTTGTTTATATTTTGAATCATACACATCTTTCTCCACTTGCAATCTGTTTGAGGGATTCTAGATAGGATGGCCCTACCGGATGCAGATATAGGAATAGAATGCGATTCTGTATTGCGAGTTTACATTCATGTACTAACTGTAGGGTATGGACCATCATTAGTGGCTTCATATGTATATAGATGTTTTGAGTACTGAGTACATGAGTGAGGTGGCAGGTGACTGTGGATATTTATTGTTTGATTTTGAGCTAGGAGTTAGTTTAGACATGGAATAAATGTTAAGTTTTAATCTCTATTTATCATAGTTTTGGTGGAGGGATATTCCCTCATTGAGGAGTAGGACGTATAGAGACTCTTAGGATATTTATATGCACTAAATTAGGGCTGCAAC
>VKOC01023054.1:0-15545 GCA_009364415.1 Spea multiplicata
GTGTGTGTGTCTTTCTGTGTTTGTGTGTGTATCTTACTGTGTCTGTGTGTGTCTCACTGTGTCTGTGTGTGTCTTACTGTGTCTGTGTGTGTCTTACTGTGTCTGTGTGTGTCTTACTGTGTGTGTCTTACTGTGTTCATAGCTTATTCAGTTATTGTAATAAATATTTTAGCCCATTTTTTAGCTCAAAATATTTTTTCCTTTTTTTTCTCCTCTAAAATCTAGGTGCGTGCGTCTTATCAGCAGGTGCGTCTTATAGAGCGAAAAATACGGTAGTTAGTCAGACAGATGGGATCGGAGGAAGGATTTTAGGAGATAAGGGGTTAGTGGAGCAGAAAGAAAGAAAGTAAAATATAACACACATAAGTAGACTTGTTGATGATCCACCTGGCCACTAAAGATACACTACAGCCCAAACTGAGTAGAACGAATTGGAGAAGTCCGCAACGTCAATACGGCATGCTAGGCCACAACAAAAGATCAAAGCATTGTGAGACACTGCTACTAGCAGCTAGATCACAAAAGGGCAATACAGATAAGGGAGAGCAGCCTTATATAGTACTGGAAATGTCTCAGCCGAGACAATAGCAGACTACTTACCGGCGAGCACTGTCTGTGGCTATTGTCCAACAGGTAGCGACAGCAATCACAGAAATACTTGATAACAGAAATCCTCCAGTGGCATGGCTGCAAGGTGTTGGACAGAACACAACATGATATTTTAACACATAACAGACTCCATCAAAGAGTGTACACACCTAGTTGGCTACATATATTTAAGCTGCTACTAGTGCAAACACATAGCCTGAAAAGTTAGGAACATTGAATTTGATGAAAGACCACATGCCCCATTTAGTCTGCCCAGGTCTTAATTAGTCCTTGTTCTTTCCTTAGGTTCAGAATAGCCATATGTCTACCCCATGCATCTTTACATTTCCTTACTGTATTAACTTCTACCACCAGTTCTGATGGGAGGCTGTTTTTTTACCACCCCTCTCAGTAAAGCAAAACTTCCTTACATTACATCTAAACATCTAACCCTCTAGTTTAAGACTATGACATTTTGTTCTAACATTTCTCCTTTTTTGAAATAAACTTCCATCCTGAATTTTATTAAATATATTTAAGAATTTAAAGGTTTCTATCACATTTCCTTTTAAACCATTCATCATTTTGGTATCTTTCCTCAGAACTCTCCAAAATGTCAATACCCTCTGGAGATGGGCATCTCCCGAACTGTACACAATAGGTGTGGTCTGACCAGATATCAGGACCACCTCCTACCTGCTACTAATGCCTGTTGCTCCACCTCCCAGCACTTGTTTTGCCCAATCAATGAGGATACGGAATGACAGCACAACACACAGCAATTTGATGAAGCAGAACTTTAATATAGAGCTCTTACTACAGCAGATAGAAAATAGTTATGTGTGCAAACTTATATGTATGTATATATGTGTCTGTAAAACGAGTTAAGCAATCAATATCACAACAATCAATGCTATAGTGTCAAATGTCAATACAGTAATACATCACTGAGCCAAGGAGTTATCACACCTCTAGCTGATTAACTCGCAACTCAGCAGGGACTGGGAAACCCTTCAGAACAGTCTTTTTGAAGAACCACTTGTCCGAGACGCAAGGATCCCTGGATCCGTCCTGGGCTGCCCATGCAAACACAGCAGGTGAGGCTTCAAAGTTGGTAGTTATGGTCTTAGGTTTTTATAGCCGTCGTGGGGACTCCAGAATCTTCCAGTGACAAGTGTATTTACGTCATGGTGTATTTACGTCACATCTCTAGGTGGCTTCTGTTCTGTGACACAGGCTAGTCCTCCATCTTATGATGCTGGCCAGGCATCCTAAACAGAGGTCCTTCACCATTTTGTTCTTATGTGCTTGGGTGCTTGGGTGCTTAACTAATTAGTCGTGACCGGGCCAAGAAGTCATATTATTAAAATGCACTACAGCACCTGCTTACCTTTAAGTCTTCAGAAATTGTCAGGTATTGTGAGGTACCTGAGGAGCAAGCGAGGGAGGACTACCATATGCAGGGGCGTCTAGAGAGTCCCAAGTAACTGAGTGGACTGAGAGAAAGTCAATAGGCAAACCAAGGTCTAGGCAGGTAGCAATCCAAAGTAAGGTCAGAGAACAATCCGTGGTCAGGTCCAGGCAGCAATCAATAGTCAGGGTCAAAGACAATCCGTAGTCAGGTCCAGGTAGCAATCAATAGGCACGGTCAAAGACAATCCGGGGTCAGGGAACAGGTAGCAACAAATAGGCAAAAGATCACAGTAGGGGTAGGAGCGCGAAGGGGCAGAGGGGGAGGCAGTGATAAAGAGGGAGAGGGGGTACATATTGAGAAGTGGGGAAGGGGGTATATAGTGAGAAAGGGGGGAAGGCAGTGAGAAGTGGGAGAGGGGGTACATACTGATAAGGGGGAACATAGTGTGAATGCGTATGAGAATGAATGCATTTTTGTGTGGATGAATTGTGTGAATTTGTACGATAATGAATGTATGAATGTGTGGATGAATTGCTTGAATGATTTGTGAGACTGCATTAATGAATATGTGTAAATGATTTGTGTGAATGAGTGAGTAACTGTGTAAGTGTTAGTGTCTATCATGAATGTTTAAGTGATTTGGGGAAATGCAAAGATGGTACATGAAGGGTGGGCTGTTTGCCGACAAAGATGTCTTACACTGGGCTGTTAGGGGACAAAGTTGGCTTAGACTGGGCTCTAATGTGTGTGTAATCTGGGTGCTGATCAGGTTCTATATGGGCAAAGTGGACACCAGGGCTAGCTTTCGGGTGTACAACCTGTGATCTATGCCTGTAATTTAGGGGGTTTTATCTATACCTTTAATGCTGAGTTTATATGTAAATTCCAGTTGATTGATACCTGCAAAGCTGGGTGTGTGCTATTCTGTTGATCTGTATCTGGTACACTCTGTTTCCATACATTATTATTGTATACCTACACATATAGGGTTTGTATGTCTGATTCTGTTTATTTGATCTATACCTTCAACGCTGGTTAACATGTGATTTTCAATTGATCTATACCTACAAAGCTTGGTTTTTGTGTTGATTCTGTTGAGCTATACCTGATATGTTATGTTTCCATACATCATTTATGCATACCTGCAAATATAGAGTTTGTATGTGATCTATACATGCAAGTGCTGTTTATATGTGTTTGATCTATAGTTCACAGGGAGAAAGGAAAGGAGAGGTATGGCTTAGTGAATGAGGGACAAAGGGACTGGGAATGATTTCAGGGGAGAGGTCCTCTCAAAGTCATGGTCAGGGTGAGAAGGGGGGAAGACTGCACTGACTCTTACAGTCTTCCCCAAATCTGCAGTCAGTGTGGCAATTTGTTTTTGGTGTTGTAGTGAAGGGATTGATTGCATGCTAGGGAGTGTGGAGCAGGGCCCAAGGAAATGTCGGTGTGGCAGAGTCTTTCCTGGTGTGTGTGGGTGTCGGTGTGGCAGAGCCTGTCCTGTTGTGTATTTAGTCATCTGTTTTCTGGCCCTTTACTTTCTTTAGGAATAAATTGAACTATTTAATTTTAAATTATCCAGAGATAAAACGCCCTCCTGAATTTGTAGTCACTTCACAGGACAAAACATTCTAGGCCCAGAAATCAGTGAGAGCAAAAGTAAAGGTATTGTGTTATTTACTCTATTTCAACATGCTTATCTTATTAAAAAGGATTAGGGGCACTAAATTGTGGCTTCAGGGGTCCCGTGTATGATGAATTTTTTTCTAGTCACATATAACTAAAAGGCAACAAGAAATTTTATTTTAAATTTGTCAGAATTTGGTTTAACAAAAAAATAAAATAAAATGGGCTGCTCAGTCTTAAATGTCCGGGCCTGCTCAAAGCTACTAATTTGTTTTTGTATAGATGTAACTAGATATGGAGACAACACTAACAGACTAGATTGGTAAACAGACACACTAACGTACATACAGTAATATATCTATGTATGTGCATGTGAAATTTTTAGCCCCCCAGTAACCCATGCAATGACAAATGTACTTTTTAACAAAGAGGAAAAAAATGGTATACTTTAACAAACTGAATAATGATTTATGTTTGTAATAAAAAAAGGTGTTTCTTTTAATTATTTTTAAGACAATTAATACCTTCTACTTCCTCCAAATGAGCACAGAACACTATTAATTATACAACTCCAAAAGAACACGGGAAATGAAAGCCATTATCTGATTAAAATGTGTTAATAACCTTGAGCCGTCTAATGGAATGACCTATCAGCACGATTTGTGCTTCTTTAGGAACAATTTCTAATTTAACTTAAAAACAACAATTGACATAATTGTGGAGGTTTTGTATTTATTTTGGTAATAAACTTTAAGGGTGACATTTGGATACAGGGATGCACTTTGGGGTTTTATTCACGTATTCAGTTTTGGTTTAACTCCCTCGATTCACCATACATTGCTTGTGAAACTTACATGGGCCTTAATAATGAGTGGTAAAGTAAGTAAGTTTAAGCCATAGCTCTCCAGCAAAGCTTTTTCACATCTCTATTTCTTGAATACAGAAAATCTAAGTATAAACAATTTTATTGTAAACATCGTAAAACTGTCATATAGTTAGCTGCATTAGTAGCAGAATGGGAGAGATGGTTCTACCATTTTACAGATCTCTGGTAGGCAAATGGAGGTAGTTGTTATACTCTTGATAAATGTCCATACTTTTAGCTGACAGAGAGACATTAATTTAAATAACCCTAAACCTTCTGTTATTAAAAATATTTATTTTAGCTACAAAATATACTATGTGTGAATAAATAGTCATTTAAAGCTAAGAAATGTAGACATTTCCACTCAACATCACTTTACAAGAGATATTATCCTTGTCTATTTCTACTACTGCTAGTTGCTCAAAAACACAATTGCTTCCTGGGGGCCATACTGAGGGCTACCATCATAAATCTTGGAGCCCCATACATACTTAACACCTGGTCCCCCATACCACTCCCATCAGCCCATCCCACTGTCCCACCCATTGTTCTATCCATCGCATCATATGAGAACATGTGCATGCCTAGGTTTAATGGCATCTCACACTTACCAAGCCTGGTACAACAACTTTTGACACATTATTTACCTTCTCAAGTAATTTATATTGACCTCATTCACAGAGGCATTATTTTACCATTATCAAGATAATCTTTTAGAAACCCAAATCCTCCATCCCTCACTTGATATTGTATTTTTCTAATTTTATGATAAAGTGTGTATAAAGAGTGTAATATATGTTTAGAAATATCCTGTTTATTAACTTGTTTTCTATCTCCAATACAAATTGTACCACTTATAAACCCTCTATATCTATTGTAAATTAATAGTTAATCTGCTAGCAGTACTAATTTACAAATAGAACAGAGGAAAGCTGAATCTAATGGTTGTTACACCCACTTCATTAAGCAAGCACTTCACTTAAGAATTAACTTTTATGTGCTCATTAAATATTATTAGAAAAACATTTATTGGAATTGAAATGTATGTAATCACTAAATGCATTACCACCTTTTAAATAGCAGTGATATTTTCTGATGATTGCATCACTAATTTATATAGGTAAGCAATTTGTACATGCAAGCCCTGAATTTAATTGTTAGTTTATAAACTAGATATTAGACTAGTGAGTATGCCTGTAATTAAAATGACATGCTGAAAAAATAATTTTAGCTTTTTTTGAGCATATTAGCTCTTGTACAAATTCATTCATGGAAACATGTTTTCTTTACAGATTGTGAATTATATCCCTAGTGTAATCATTCTCTCAGGTTAATGTTTTCATATTTAATATTGTTGTTATATTTTATAATGAAAAAGGGTTGATCTTCTGAGATACTACATCATCATGGTACTAAAGGGAAATAAAAGTTTGTCTATTTTAATAACAGAGGTTTAATGTCAATATTTCACAATACCTGCTTCTCTGTTGGCAGAGCTAAAGAGATTTGTTTTTGAAGTAATATTGAACAGGTGTTTATGGCTTGAACTTATTTGGTCATTAAACCTTTAAGCATATGTTGTAGTGATGTATCTGTGAACTACCAATAAGTGCATTTAATCGTGAAAAGCACAATGTGTTTCTTCTCATGTCTCTTTAGTTGTTTTGAGAGATAATTTGGAAAAAAGGAGGGTAGATTTCCCCCTCTGTGTTGTTACAAGTCGAGAGGTGCTGAAAAGAATGGCTGTTGTACACCCATGACAAGTATAATTTCAGGCTACCCCGTTCATAACATGAATAACAGATTTACCTTTTATTAGCCATGACAATGACCTAACATAATAAACACATTAACTATTTAACAATGGCACCGACACATACCAGGTGCCTCCATATTTACACATTGACCACAATAGGGGCATACCAAGACACCCCTACCAGACCGTTTCACCAAATTATAAACCATGTAGGGGCATACCGAGACACCCCTACACCACCTTATTTAACCAAACCACCAAGGCAGAGGCATACCGAGACACCCCTACACCATTAACTTAACCAAACCACCAATGTAGGGGCATACCGAGACCCCTACACCACGCCAGGTTCTGAGCCACAGGCCAGCTCGAACCCTACCAAGCTAACTTGAACCATGTGCTAAACAATAATCCCCACTATCCCCGCCGCTGTGACAAAACAGGTAGTACCCCCCAGCAACCCACAGTTAAAGGGAGGGAGGGTGGGCACAACCAGGATTTTAGAAAAGAGTTATGTGAACCGGTTTACAAAATGGTTGCGACTTATATACCTTGACAGTAACCCCACCCATAAAAAATCTGAACCAATTAAATTAAAATCATTCCCTTATGCACACCACCTAGCTCTGTCAAGGCCCACTCCACCTAAGCTGTGCTGTTCCATGGGCTTCATTCTGAACAAGTTCTGCCCATTACTACTCTCATGTCCCACCTGCATGCCTATTTTCCTCCAGTGGTCTAGGTGCCTGGACACTGAGCACTACGTACTATTGACTCTTGTAGTATCAATTATCTATGCTCTCATAGGGGATAATTTGTAGATTAAGCAAATGATACATACATTTTAGTGACAGAATACTACAAACACTTTTTTAACTTTTGTTTGGAAACTATTTTAAAGGTTTTATTTGAAGGTATAAAAAACGAATTGCTCATCCTTAAAGTTCACAATTGAATGGTTAAAAATAATTAGCTTTTTACTTTGTATTGATCTATATTACTTCCTATATTCAGAAAAATACAGTATTTGTGCAGAATTTTGGAAATTATTATATCTGTGTCAGTTGCAGGCAGTCTTCATCTCTAGTTGCAAAGTACCATTCCTTGTCAAACAGAATTCATAGAATCAATAGATAGCATCTGACACTGATATTATGTTGTCCAATTAGCCATACTGAAATATAGGGCATATTCTGTACTTTGTATATCTTGTAAAGTGCTAGGATATATGTAATAGGAGAGATGCATATGATATTGTATTTTATAGTTATATAATTGAACAATAACAATAAAAGCAAATTAGCTGCATTCTTGGGAGAAAATATGAGTTTTACGTCTATTTTTAAACGTCTCTAAAGATGGGACTTCCCTGACTGAATGTGGCAGAGAGTTCCAGAGTGTAGAGCTGCATGGAAAAATGTATTGGAGCCTGATATTGTGCGCAGCCTGGGCACTGAAAGAAGAGAAAGGTGTGTAGATTGGAGGGGCGAGTTGAGATGTAGGGTGATAATTATTACTTATTCAGGTAACAGGGGCCCTGGTCCTTTTGGGCTTGAAATGTCAACAAGCCCACCTTAAAATAGATTCTCTGTTCTTTTTAATTGAATGCTTCTCCGTTGCTCTATAAAGACTGAACAAATGTAACATCTTATATTTGACACATAGTTAGTGGTATGCTGCTCATGAAAGCGTGAGTGCAATACATATATCATCTATATGTTCTTATTCCTGATACAATACTGCATAATGTTTTTCTTTTTTTTCCTTTTTTTGAGGTTCTGATAATTTGTGAAGGAAAACTGATCATGCTACACAAGTTGAGTTTGGAGTGTCTATTTTATTTTACACTTTTAGACATTATTTGATTATTGTTAGTGCACATCTTCACTATTTTGTATACTTTTCTTCTAGTATAGAAGGCAATAGGGAAGTTAGTGCTGCTCATATACATGGACACAGTGTCTACACCTTTTACATTAAAATAATAAGATAATTTTTCACGCTAGGTATTTGACTGTAGGTCACCAACTTACTAGCATAATTATTCAATACAAGCTTTCTAGCAGTTAAGATGAAAGGTTATAAAACATAAAAGTCTGGAAGAATACAAGTCCATATTGAATAGTGTAGATCTAACTTTCATGCACCATGCAAAAGACATGTGCTGTGTGCACCTAATCATTCATTCAGCCATGGATTAAAATATAAAGGTAAATTTTAAATATATTGTTTATAGTAACAGATCAGATAGAAGATTGTAGCATATTCACTAATACTATCGTGGTTAATGGTGTAAATCAATATGGAGCTTATGGTGGTTTAACAGCCAAAAGACATTAAAAATAGGCAAGTAGAAAATACACATTTAAATATTGATAGAAACAAAGAACGCACAAACACACAAAAATGACCTTTCTAGATTTCCTGACATTGTTCTTTTAATTTTGTTTACCTTATTTTATATGGATATAAATATGAGTTCTCAAAATTCTAACCATATAGCAAGATAAATTATTAATTTTAATCAACTCATGCACAATTTAGTAAGCTACCAAAAAAAAGCTATGTGCTATGGAAACAAAAGACAATTATAATAGGCACTGTTGTAATATATTTGTAACTTGTGCAGCCTGTTGTAAGTAAGCCACTAGTTTTATTGAACAGTTAATATTTGGTGTTTGCAAGAATGTATCTGAATTCTGAGTAAACAACCTACGGTTCATTTGGTTTTCTATTGAGTTTCATTTTCTTGCCTTATTTAGTTTTATTCTTTGAAGTGTAATTATATCAGATCAGCTCATAAAATCCTTTCGAAAACCTAATGCAAGCTTACAAGCTTTCAGGAGATGAAGATTCCAAATAATCGCATATGATATTTTGAAGGATAATTCTTTGGCTTGGAAATTATGATCTTACAGATGACCAGTGATAATGATTGTGCTAGAACAAGACAAAATGCAGTGCGTAGCTCTCTTTATTGTCTAATACAACTTTTGCTTCCTAAGGAAAGGGTTAAATATTTACCCTTGTAAGTCAACAATAATTGGTATTCTCTCCTGCTAATATTAAACCCTGTTCAATAAAACAAAATTACTAGAACCGTTAATATGTAAAATATTGATGTGTTCTTTCAAGAAATATAGCTATAATTTTCTTTGGGCTGCAAGCATTTGACTTTGATGGCATACCGATTAAATAGGACACACAGTTATTGCTCTGTCTGTGAAGGCAATGCAGAACATTGTAATTTTCATGATTGACTCTGAAAGGCTGATTCAATAAACAGCAAAATTGTCCAAAAACGAAATGCAATTTGGATAGAGAACAGAGGGAATGTTGCCTAAAATGGTCCATTTTTTTTCCCTTTTTATATATAATAATAAATTCACAAAATGTCTTTATGACTTCTTTTTGGAACTTAAAGAGGCCTATAATATGTTCAAATAGCCTCATAAATGTTAGCTTTTTGATTGAGCCACTGAAAAATGGATGTATTCCAGTGTATACTTCAGAGATTTTGATTTTATTCAAGATGAATTCAGTTGGTGTTTGTTACAGAAATTCTTTCAGGCCAGTCCAGGATGCCAAGTCGGTCTAGTTTATAAGAACATATGTTATTTTGTTTTATAGATCATAAGTGACAACTAAGAATAAAGTTAAAAATGAATGATCAAAAAGAATAGATTATTCTACATTTATTGTGCATTTCTAGCACATTTAGTGTATATTACACATTAAGCTTTGCCATAAAACAATCATTAAATGGAATTTAAACTGGATAGAATACATTTTATATATTTATTATGTATATATATTATAAAAGTATTACAATAGGGAATGGTGAAAATATTTAACAATGTCATTAAAACTGATAATATACAGAAATGGCAATAAGATCAACCCACGTTAAAAAGCTACTGGCACAGAAGGAAAATATGTGCTATCAACTGGGTCGTGTTCAATTTTACATAATACTTAAAAAGGTGACCTACAGGTGACCAAAATGTAACAAATTCAAAACATTTAACTGAGATATGTGCTTCTCTCTGAGGGGGTCACTAGACAAACCTCCTAGTTTCCGCTCTGCCCACTAACATACAACATACTGAAGTGACTGAACTTGAAAGAGAATGGCAAGGGGCAGAGGGGTCATTGGCCCCAGGGCTGCTCCGATTTAAAGATTTTGAGCCAAAGTCTGAAGCTTTATTTTGTGTTTTACTTATAACAACCTATACAGCTCCAAGGGTGTATAGAGTAAAACTGACTTGAGGATGAATTTACTGATGGACTGAATCCTTTCTGTGTTCCCTTTCATTATCTTTATGCATTCCTATTCTGTTTATCTATTTTAAATGAGACTAAGTACTAGCCATTGAACATGTTGTCTTCCAAATTTGATGTTGGCTGCTTTATTAATGGGCTTCCTGTATGGAGTTTCCACCTTTCCTGCTGACTTGGAACATTACATTGCCCATGGAAAGCACATCTACATATACATTAAAAAAAATAAAGAAACAAACGGAACATTTTTACGCTCTACAGAAATCTATATTGTGGAGATTATGCTGAGACACTTTAACATTTTATGTTATTATTGTGTTCTGTGAAATAGAATACTTTATACAAAAAATGTTGAGCTCTAATAAATCTATCTGGTGTTTCACTCACTACATAATGATTCCACTTCAAGCAGATATAACAATTATCACATCTTTTCTGCAGATTCCCATTTGTGGTTATAATAACAATGAATAGCATTTTATCATGAGTGTTGAAAGAAAAAAAAACAAAACCACAATGAATCACTATGAGATGAGGGAAACCGAGATCTTATTTATATTTGCGCAGTGACATGCCATCCAACCTATTCTGTCTGCTAGCATCAGTCACATCTTGTTACATTACATAATAGAATGTGACAAACAGAACCTTGGTGACACATTACCACAATAAAATGCCCAACCAGAAATATCAACCCTAGTTGCCTGGAGAAAAGCTTCCAAACAATGGCAGAAAAAAACCTAGCTGTGCAAGAAGTTTGGTCCTGAGCTTATAGAGATCTAATCAAACAAAATTGTAACTGTGGCACATTTAGACTAAATACTGATGGCTGTATACTATCTTCATACAGCTATGTCTGAAAAGCATCCTCTGTTTAACATAAAGAGTGTTTTTTTCTGCATTACAAACATAGTTATCCAGGGCCATTAAATATATATATGTTTTTGAAGCAAGTACAAAGATATTGATCTAGCATTATTAAGGAATATTAACCCTTTAGGACCAGGGCTGTTTTATATTACAGGACCAGAATTTTTTTTAGGTTTTTTGCTATGCCTATATTCATCTGTAATTTCCCTATTTCTCAATTAGTGCACCCACAAAAATATGTATTGTTTTTTTCAGTACAAGTGGGGCTTTCTTTCATAACTGTAAGACATTATCATGCATTAAAAAAATGGGACAAACGTGGAAATAAAATAGCATAGAAACTGTACACAGCTAGAGAAAAAGATACCAAAAATAAATTTTTCCTGATTCAGAAACCACCCTATATACAATCTCCTAGACTAGATATGAGCAAATAAGGCTGTTAAAAAAGTCTTTATTGTTTAAGCCTTTGATCATTTTTTCAAACAATACACAAAAATACTCTGCTCTAACACCACACAGGTTTCTAAGAAAAAAAAAGTTGTTGTGGCACATTTATTGACACCCTTTTAGTCAACACTAAGCCAAGATAGGTCTTCTCCTACAATACCCGATGAGGTTGTAAACAGTCTAGGCTATTTCACTTGGACCATTTTGACACTTTTCAGGCAGCCATTTTAGTGCCAATCTCTTCATATGGCCATAGTATGCTAAGCCCACCAATGCGCCAAAGTAATCAAATGATCTATGGATTGTGTATAACTTTGGTCTTCAGCAAAGACCAAAGTTATAACTTTGGCCATATGATGTAACTAAACCTCCAATTTTGCTATATTATAAAGGTGTTTTTAAGTAGCTTTAATAAAAACTATAGTTATGAGAGCTTATAACCTATTTGATGTGAGTGCATTGATCTATGGATTGTATGTATATATGTATATATATATACACACAATTTTAAATTTAACTTTTTTTACCTTTTTATGCACATTGGACCATTGAAGAGGAGACTATGAGAGCCCTGAAGCTTATATAACTTTTCATCATAATAGGTACCAACGTCAACCAGTACTCTCTCAGTACAGCTATATCTGTTTTTATCATCAAGCACTAAAAAGAATGCCCAAGCCAATATGGGCATTGAGTAATAAATTTGCAAAGTTTCACAAAGTTTCCTAAAATAAGAGTTCTAGGCAAAAGGGGACAAAAAAAATATGTTTCTTACTTTTTGACTCTTTAGATAGAAAGAAGGGTTGGTAAGGTGGGTAGGAGCTGCACTCACTCCATGAGCTACTCTCATTTAAATCTTGGACTACTATATAAATCTTTTTGGTATGTTTTTGTGACCTCTTTTTTCGTCTTTAAATGTGTTTACGGCACAACTAGATGGAACATTCAATTTTATTTGCCTACTTGGTTAGACTGATTCCCTGGGGTGAATATTACCCCTGGCTACTTTGTTGCTTGCAAATGATGATCACAGAACCAGGTGGATTTACACAAGGCACAAAGTTCCCCCTTTAGACCTCTGTTCCATTTGTATCCAATTAATGAATAACAACAATATATAACTGGCATTTGCTAGTAAATTAGCTGAATGGTTTAATGTCACATATCCAATAGTTTGTTTATAGTGGGCACAAATGAGAAGATACTTCTACTATACACAGCGCAGCAAGGCAAATGAATGCTTTTGCCAATACATGCATGTCTAAGAAAATGTATATGTTTCATGATTCAAAACTGGTCTTGGCCTTTATGCAAAGTCTATGTTCTATAATGATGAATGGGGCCCTTTGTTGATATCGTATATATGATTTAATCCCTTCTTTCTGGTTCATCTTCTTATTTTACTTACAGTATCTTTATCTTTATGTTATAAAATGTGTAGAAAAGTCAAAAAGCTGAAAAGGAAAGCAAATCAAATCTACAGAACATATTGCTGTGTATGTGAGTTCTGTTTGTGTCAGAATTGTTTCTCTCAAAAGGACTGGCAGCATTTGAATCTATTTTATGCACTAATATTCTGCAATCAATGCCCATTTAATGGTAGCGGTATAGAAAATAAAACAAATGAAATGAGTCAGACTAATAGAAAAGCCTTGGTAATTGCTTTTTTTTTTAAAGTATGTTATATTTCAGTAAGGTTATGTATATGTTATCTCTCACAAAAAGCTAATATTGTTTTATGCTCTCTACCCTAGTATGCTACTTGTAGCTGATGTATATTTCAATAACTTTAATCTAGAAATATGGCATTTATATTAAGTGTATTGAGCAAAGGTCATTTATATAGGAGGGATTGTCAGGGGGGTAATATCTCCCTGGGCTTCTCTGGTTTAGACATTTTAGGCCCCTACCTGAAAATGTGTTTGTGTTCTTCTTGCAAGTTCACATCTAACCACTGGGGTATCTAAAGTAAAAACAACTCAATAAAGCATTTACATCCTGGCAAGATACTTTCATTGTGATGATGTGTTAAGGTGTGAATAGTACACACTGATCATGTTTTCTGCTGGCTGCATTATTTCTAGGCCACCTTTTAGGACTTGCTCCCCCAGGCTCCCCCCAGGCTGGACGACAGGCTGATCTTTTGTGTATTAGTAGCAGGGAAATGCTGGGGCATACTGGAATATCCTAATGGTGGTTCTTGGCACAGCTTTTAAGGACATACTGGTATGTGCTAAGGGGTGCAATGGGTTAACTACCACTGTATTAGCCTCTACTAGCTCTGGTGACAGATTTATCTACACTTTTATTAAAAGCAAGTAACACACCAAAATTGGACAGAAAAATTCAATAACAGTATTGATATATATATATATATATATATATATACACACACACACACATGAACAGCAATCACACTCGTATAATGCCCAGGCAACCAGCACATGTGAGAACCTGGGCATGATAGGAGTGTCCCCATTGTTGTCAACTTTCCAAAAATCTATACTTTTGTTCAGCAGTTTTGCTTTTTCTAGACACTACTGGGCTCAGCTGCAAGCATATATATATATATATATATATAATATATATTATACTATAAATATCTTTTATTTATATAGCGCCAACAATTTACGCAGAGCTTAATACAGTACAGATATTCAAGGGGTATGAAAAGACGAGAATTGACAGACTAAGACAAACCGATACATTAGGTGGAGAGAGCCCTGCTCACAAGCTTACAATCTGGAGAGAATGGGGTGACAAACATAAGGCACAGAGAAAAGGTTAGAGGTAGTGTGGTAGTTGTATCAATGACAAGGAAGTTCTAGCAGCTAAGATGGTATGCTTCGCTGAAGAAGTGAGTTTTGAGATGTTTCTTGAATGTTGGGGGTGAGGGTGAATGCTGAAGGTTCGGTGGAAGTAGATTCCAGAGATATGGGGCAGCCTGAGTGAAATCTTGTAGACAGGAAAAGGAAGAGGTGATTAGTGAGGAGGAGAGCCTTAGCCCATGCGAAGAACTTAAGGCTCGAGTAGGAGAGTATTTGCTTATGAGGTCAGAAATGTATGGAGGAGCAGTGTTATGGAGGGCCCTATATGTTAGTACCAGGATTTTAAATTTAATTCTAAAGGTAATAGTGAGCCAGTGGAGGGTTTCACAGAGTGGGGAAGCAGAAGAGAAGTGGCGTGCAAGGAAGATAAGCCTAGCAGCAGCATTTAGGACAGACTGTAGAGGAGAGATCGAGACAGTGTAATGCCAACCAGAAGAGTGTTGCAGTAGTCAAGATGGGAAATGATAAGTGCATGAACCAGAGTTTTTGTGGATTCTTGGGGTGAGGAATGGGCGGATGCAAGAGGTGTTTTTTAGGTGCAAGTGGCAGGATCTGGTGAGGGGTGACTGTTTGTGAGGGGTGAAGAAGAGGTTAGAGTCATGTTGTTAATGGTGACAGAGAATTAGGGTAGTGGAGTGGAGATGGAAGGAGGGAAGATAATGAGTTCAGTTTTAGAAAGATTATGTTTGAGGTAGTGTTGTGACATCCATGAAGAAATCACAGACAAGCAATTGGTAATACGGGACATGAGAGATGGAGAGAAATCAGGAGAAGACAGGTAGATTTGGGTATCATCTGCATATAGATGATACTGGAGGCCAAATGGAGGCAAGTGTATTGTTATAAAAAGAGGCTGCTGAGTCTGGA
>VKOC01023055.1:0-10592 GCA_009364415.1 Spea multiplicata
CACTCTGCCTCCTGAAATGCCTTATACCTCCCTATATGCCACTCTGCCCCATAATATGCCTTTTAACCCCCTGAATGCCAGAGTGGCATATAGGGGTATAAGACATTTCTGGAGGCAGAGTGCTCTATACAATGCCTTTTAACTCCCTTAATGCCATTCTGCCTCCTGGAATGCCTTATACCTCCCTATATGCCACTCTGCCCCATAATATGGATTTTAACCCCCTAAATGCCAGAATGGGATATAGGGGTATAAGGCATTTCTGGAGGCAGAGTGGCACATAGGGAGTCAAAATGCATACCATGGGGCACAGTGGCATATAGAGGGTTAAATGGCATATCATGGGCCACAGTGCCATATTGGAGTGGCAAGCCTGGGGGCAGATGTGCGTAACTGGGGGACAGGTTGGAAAATACAAGGAAATAAAAACAAAAAAAATATTTTTCTCAATCATAGCTTTTATTAAAAAAAATAGTTTACATGAATTAACATTTACTGGTAAAACTTTTTTCCTTTAGGGTCGTCTTATATTCAGGCTTTTTCTTTTTTTCCTAAGTTAATATTCAGATTTTGGGGGGTCGTCTTATAATTGAGCAAACACGGTATATATATGTGTGTGTGTATATGTGTATACATACTCAAAGCAAGAAACTATTATAGCCAAAATTAGGCAACCTCTTGTAATAAAAAAAACTTCAGTATTAGAGAAACATAGAAATAGGTATTCATTGAGACCTTTAGGTGTGAACGTATCTAAGCAGTGTATCCAATAAGTTTCTTTTTTGAGTAAATTGTTGGAACGGTCACATCCACGGGGCAATGGTGGTACATTGTCCGTTGCAATAAAGCGTAATCATGGCAGGTGATGTGTATGCTGTAAAAAATGTTTAGCGACTGGTTTGTCTGATTTAGAATTCCTGAATGCTGTGATGATTTTATAACGATGACCTCTGATGCGGTCACAAAGTGTTAGGTTTGTTTTACCCACATAACTTAATCCACAGGGGCAAGTGATTAAGTATATAACATGAGACGTAGTGCAGGTTATGTGATGTTTAATCGGTATACATTTGCCCATGTGAGGAAGAGAGAAAGAGGTTCCTATCTGCATATGACTGCAGGTCACGCAACTGGGGCATGTGTAGCATCCTGGTTTTGCAGCTTGCTTGATGGAACTATAGCAGTGTTGGGGATCTGTTTTAACAATCAGGTCTCCGATATTGTGACTACTCCTGTAGCTAAACGTCGGTGGTCTATTTTGGGAAGAGTGGGATCTGAGCCTATGATATTCAAGTTTTTTCTTATAGCGTTGGTGATTGTGGTGGTGGTAGTGGTATTATATGTAAGTGGCAAGAAGAAGGACTCTGATTGTTCCTTAGGTTGGGTATCAGTCGAGTCTTGTTTTCTGTTCATACTTCCATTGCTTTGATTTGTGCCTTGTTCAATGTCTGGGTGTTCTCCCCTCTAGCTTTAAATCTTTCTGTCATTACACACAGCTGTCGTTCCCTGTTGGTGATGTTGCTATTGTATCTTAGTACTCTAAGGTACTGTGAAATAGGTATAAGGTGCGGTGGATGGTGACTGTATGGTAAAACCAAGGAATTTCGGTCAGTATCTTTCTTATACAGGGTATCTTCCAAGCTGTTATCGGTGTCTCTGTATACGCTTATATCTAAAAAATGAATAGAGTGACTGATGTGTAAGCGTAAGCTTGACATTGGTGTTGTAGCTATTGAGGGTATCCACCATGTGTTGAAGCTGTTCCTCGGTGTCTGGCCAAATTAAGAAAATATCATCAACAAAACGTGTATGGTATTTGATTTGAGGTCGGTATGCATTCAAAATATATCTTTTTTTCATAGCTGTACATAAAGACGTTGGCATATGATGGTGAATGAGCCACCAGCGAATTTCCAGCCACGCTTGCCTGAAAGAGCAATCAGATGGTCGTACGAGCCAGACGCACAAAGAAGATATGTCTTCAACCGTTGTAGGTCACTGAGGGCTGAGTAACCCTCAGGATCTGTTTCTTGATGGATAAGACCTTGGCATGAGGTAGCTTGAGCACTGCTGCCACAGAATCCACCGTGAAGCCCAGAAACTGAATCAACTGAGTGGGTGTGAGAGCCAACTTCGCCTCGATGAGGCAGGAAAAGGAGTATCATAATCTTCAGCCACGGTACTTCAATGTGTTTCCGAAAAACACAGACGGAGAAGAAACCGTGAGACAAAAAACGGGGATCACCCGAATGCACCTGTGGGGGTCACCCACTAATGAAACTGCCAAATTAGAAAAAAGGGGGTCACCCCTGATGCCCAGGTGTGGACAGAGTATTTGGTAGAGGTGGTCACCCTCAAGAGCCAGCACAGGGATAGTTACAGGGGCCAGCCTCTGTAAATCTAGCCGGCCTAGGACCCACCCCTAGCTCAAGGACTCAACAGGTCCCAGTAATAATCAGCTTTAATTTGCAGGTAGCAATAAAGGTCTAAAGTGTTGGGGTCACCCCAAACTAGTGTCCAGCAATCTGCTTGGTTTAGTTTGTAGTACAGGGGGAACTGAAATTGAAAATTCTTGGGCCCTTAAAGGAGAAAGGGCCGAGCAGCCCGCATGGCGCGGGCCTGCTTCCTAGCGTACTAACCGGCAGGTAACAGAACAAAGAAATAAAATAAAGAGGGGGTATGGAAAACCGGGTGGTAAAAGAAAAAAATACAAAATAATCAAATAACGATACCAGTAGAAACCTATATAGCCAAAATAAAATAGTCCAAAAAACGACACCAGGTTAGAAAAATAAGACAAAATGAATTAACAAACCATAAAAATACCAGTAACAAAATAATATACACTGCTCACAATAATAAAGGGAACACTTTAAAAACACAATGTAACTCGAAGTCAATCACACTTCTGTGAAATCACACTGTCCAGGAAGCAACACTGATGGACAATCAATTTCACATGCTGTTGTCCAAATGGAACAGACAACAGGTGGTAATTATAGGCAATTAGCAAGACACCCCCAATAAAGGAGTGGTTCTGCAGGTGGTGACCACAGACCACTTCTCAGTTCCTATGCTTCCTGGCTGATGTTTTGGTCACTTTTGAATGCTGGCGGTGCTTTTACTCCTAGTGGTAGCATGAGACGGAGTCTACAACCCACACAAGTGACTCAGGTAGTGCAGCTCATCCAGGATGGCACATAAATGCGAGCTGTGGCAAAAAGGTTTGCTGTGTCTGTCAGCATAGTGTCCAGAGCATGGAGGCGCTACCACCTGGAGATAGGCCAGTACATCAGCAGACGTGGAGGAGGCCATAGGAGGGCAACAACCCAGCAGCAGGACCGCTACCTCCGCCTTTGTGCAAGGAGGAGCACTGCTAGAGCCCTGTAAAATGACCTCCAGCAGGCCACAAATGTGCATGTGTCCACTCAAACGGTCAGAAACGGACTCCATGAGGGTGGTATGAGGGCCCAACATCCACACGTGGGGGTTGTGCTTACAGCCCAACACCGTGCAGGACGTTTGGTATTTGCCAGAGAACACCAAGATTGGCATATTTTCCACTGGCGCCCTGTGCTCTTCACAGATGAAAGCAGGTTCACACTGAGCACATGTGACAGAGTCTGGAGACGTCGTGGAGAACGTTCTGCTGCCTGCAACATCCTCCAGCATGACCGGTTTGGCGGTGGGTCAGTAATGGTGTGGGGTGGCATTTCTTTGGGGGCTGCACAGCCCTCCATGTGCTTGCCAGAGGTAGCCTGACTGCCATTAGGTACGGAGATGAGATCCTCAGACCCCTTGTGAGACCATATGCTGATGCGGTTGGCCCTGGTTCCTCCTAATGCAAGACAATGCTAGACCTCATTAGACACCCCACCGGTGGCTGGAGTGTGTCAGCAGTTCCTGCAAGAGGAAGGCATTGATGCTATGGACTGGCCGTCCGTTCCCCAGACCTGAATCCGACTGAGCACATCTGGGGCGTCATGTCTCGCTCCATCCACCAATGCCACGTTGCACCACAGACTGTCCAGGAGTAGGCGGATGCTTTACTCCAGGTCTGGGAGGACATCCCTCAGGAGACCATCCGCAACCTCAACAGGAGCATGCCCAGGCGTTGTATGGAGGTCATACGGGCACGTGGAGGCCACACACACTACTGAGCCTCGTTGTGACTTGTTTTAAGGACATTATATCAAAGTTGGATCAGCCTGTAGTGCGGTTTTCCATTTTGATTGTGACTCCATATCCAGACCTCCATGGGTTGATAAATTTGATTTACATTGAGAATTTTTGTGTCATTTTGTTGTCAGCACATTCAACTATGTAAAGACGAAAGTATGTCATAGGATTAGTTCATTTATTCAGATCTAGGATGTGTAATATTAGTGTTATTATTTTGAGCAGTGTAGATAGTAACCACAAAAGTAATCAATCATAAACTGGAAGGTTCTCATCTGGAGGCTAAGCAGCAAAGAGGGAGTGGCTGGGCTCTTGGGTAGCTCATCATTTTGATGTTGAGGGGGATTTTACCCCAAAAGCATTATGGTTACCCTCCTGGTCCAGGAATCTTACCAGTAGATGTTTTCGTCGCCCAATTGATATGGTTAACTTTGGCAGTGATAAACGGCCTAAAGCAGGGGTGTCCAACATGCGGCCCGCCTGACCTCGAGGTGTGGCCTGCTTGAGATCTGCAGCCAGGGCAACCGGGATCGCAAGTGGGAGGGTCTTTTGTACTGAACAAGGGAAGTGGAACCCAGCAGAGTCACGTGAATTTACATCACATGGCATGACTTTGCTCCTTTCCTGCATTCTCTGGGCAGTACAAGAGAAGTTGCTCGCACAGAATGCGAACAACCCAGAGGGAGGCCGTGGCCCATGCGGAAGTCTGTGAGCGGCACCTAGAGAGCTACAGTGCAGGTAAGGGGGTGGGGGAGGGTGTATGAATGATTAAGGGAATGAATCTGTGAATGAATGAGTATATGATTCAGTGTGTGAGCATGATGCCCCCATGTCCTAATAGGGCCCATCAAACCATATATTTTTGAAAACTAGACACCCAAAGGTATTTCAAATGCTAGCGTTTAACCCTTTCCATGCATGAGATTCTACCACCAGCCCCTGCCAAAGTTTGTGTAGTTTTTTTTTTTTTGTATTTTACACACAAATTGTACTTTGGGTATACATTTATAGCTCCCAATGTGTGTTCAGCAACATCTCCCTAGTACAGTGATATCACCCATGCATGGGTTTGTCGAGGTGTTTGGGGTATAAAGGCAATTTGGAAGTGCTACTTACCGGCTAAGCGCCGCTCCCATTTTTAGGTTCAGTCTATGCCTATGGCCGCAGTCGCGGCCACTCGCAATTTTAGCCAGTTTCAGAATGGTTGCCACACTTTACGCCATTCATACCATTAATTTTTAAAATTAGGACACCCTTCGATAATTTGAAATGTGCTTTTTATTTTATAGCTCATTTCCATGTCAAGATTTTTGAGGAAGATAAGTGGCTAATTTTAAGCAAGCTTGGCTCATAATAATTAAACTATGTTTTTATTTCTTTTTGGCTGTTTTTTTACTGCATATTTATTTATAATGTTAAATACGGGTGCTGGGCACTTTATTTTCATAATTCGGATTAGTTGGACGATTATTTTTTGCAATAAAAAATGATTAATCGTTTAAGAATGAAAATTATTACCATTTTTAAAAAAATAACTGGACTTTGCTTGTTTTTATTTTTCAACCTGCCCCCCCCACCCCCCAGTTATGCCCAGTTGTCATTCGGTGTTGTGGAATGCCTTGTGATCACCATTGAAGTTTAACTCTTTTAAAACAGGTGTCCGCCGCCATACAGTATATGGCGGATGTTGACGCCCCGGGGAGGGGCCAGACATGGCCTCTGATGCTGATCTCGGTGTTGCTGAATACCTCGACATTGAGGCATACAGCAACATAGTTTAAGTGAAGAAAGTGTTCGTGAAATGTCAGGCGCGTCATTGGACGTTAAGTGACCGCTTTTTGTGACGTGTCTGACGTTAAAGGGTTAACCTCTCTTCCTTTATCATTTCGTCCTGTCATGTGTTCCTTCTAGGCTGAATATGTTAAAATGAATATGTTAATGATCATTTAACCTTTCCTGCTAAGTTCCATCCTGTAATCCATGAACCATTTTATTTCCCCTCTGAACTTCCTCCGATATATCGATATCCTTCTGGAGATAGGGTCTCCAGTACTGTACACAATGCTTAAAAGGGTTAAAAAGTTGCTTGGGATACAGAAGTGTGCATTTAATGTATAACTTGGGAGTGTTTCATCTAATTGTTAACCTGTAGTGTCTGTGTTTTGAGGTGTGCCCTATATCTTCCAAAAGTATAAAAGGCTATGTATGGACTAATTGTTATCTGTTGTGTAGCTAATCAAGTTTTGTTGGACTTCTCTACATTTCCACATAACCAGAGAATAGCCTTGGGCTTAAGATGAATACTAATTTTATAAAATACAGGGATCATAAACTATCTTTTATATTAAAAATGTTTTTTCCCCCTTTTTATTGTTTGCTGCAATTTTATAACTAAAATTGTGTGTTGGTGCTAATGTTACCTGTTCAACCTCTTTTCAGTTGATATCTGGTCAGTGGGATGTATAATGGCTGAACTTTTGACAGGAAGAACCTTGTTCCCAGGCACAGACCGTATCCTTTTAATTACTGAAATAAACATTTGATCTTGATAACTTCCATCTATTTTTCTGTTTACATGTTGGTATGTCTGTGTGTTTCTACAACATAATAGTTCTCAAGTATTATGTATAATTATTTTCATCATTTTAAAATGGATAGGTGATTATTTCCTTGATTATTTGATTGGTCTGTTTTACGGTATGTATATTGACTGTATAGCGCATGTGATGCTGTAAAAAGAAATAATATCTAGTAAAGAAAGTTTTATAAGACTGGATAAGACAAAGCAGTTTTGGTTATGTTAGAGTGATCAGAAATAAGTGAACATATATTACAGTAGTGTTCTAGTGTTTTGGAGTTTGGGTGGGTCTTGTATAAAAATGAATAGTCGTCAGGAGAAGGTAAGTGGTTTAAGTCTTAAATAGTTTGCCAATTTTAGTGTAAGTTTAGTTACCATGAGCTCCATCAGGACCTACGCCAACTAGGCCCAATCTTAAGTTGACCGGTTCAGAGAGGGCAGCAGTCCCCTTGGTATAATACCATGGACAATATCAGTCAAGCACCACCCTTGGTGCTCCGCTGCACAATGGGCCTCTTCTAGTGGAAATCTTTAACACGGTCATGACAATTAACGGTCCGGGCATTTTACACACAAACATTCAGTTAGCGACAATTGACGTGCCAGGGCCGTCATGGATTTAAATGAACGGTTTTAGAAAGCGATCTACAAATTTTTTAAGCTCCTTCACAGATGGTATTATGTACCAACTTCTATGAATCAAATGTACGGTTCCACTTCTAACAAGTGTTGGAGATGTAAATTAGACCTAGGATCCATGTTACATATCTGGTGGGAATGTGACAAACTTTCTAGTATGAAATATAAACTTATTAACTTACTTAAGAGCCTATTTGGCCTCGACTTAATATTGCACCCTCAAGTTTTTTTATTTCATATCGATATACCCTTACAAATAAATCAAATCGATATCTGATTATTAGCATTCTAGCTGCTTTCAAGATTTGCATCGCAAGAAATTGGAAAATGGAGCAAGCTCCGTCATGGTCTCAAGTACTTATACAAATAGATTATCAATATAAAATGGAAAAACAATTTTACAGGACACATAATAACATTCATAACTATGAGGCAATTTGGCTTCCATGGCAAAAAATGATCTCAGAGACCGACTTAGTATAATAGAGAACTCCTCTATTCCTTTTTCTTCGATTTATAACCTTGGCAATTACTATTATTCCTATTATTATTAGTTACTTCATTATTTTTCCTCTTCCTCCCCCCCGTAGTACCGGTTACAATATCAGACTATGTCTACTTCTGATTTACCGTCATCCCTATGTATGTATGTTAAATATTTTACTTGGCAAATTTTACCATTGAGATATAAGAATGGAAGATTTTGTTCTGTTACATGTTTGTAATGGTTAATTCTTATACGTAATAAAATCTTAAAAAAAAAAAAAAAGAAAGCGATCTACGATTGCTTTCTGTACCCAAATGGTGTTGCTGTAATGCCTCAATGTCGGGGGCATCAACGTTCGCTATACACTGTATGGCGTTGGACACCCATTTTAAAAAAGTTTAGGACGCTATCACAACTGCCACTTTCAAAGATAACAAAATTGGAAGTTTAGAAGTCACATCATATGGCCATATTATACTAAGCCCACCACCACACCAAAGTACTCCAATGTAGGTAGGTCCTAACACTAAATACTGTTGCTTATATGTAGGTAAATTAGCGCTATATCTTCAAACAATATACCAGGTGATATAAATTCATATCTAAAGTACATTTGTGGGGAAAATACACACAAAAAATACTACTGAAAACTTTGACAAAGGCTGGTGGTGTGCATTGAAAGAGTTAAAATACCAGCATTTGAAATACCCTGGGGTGTCTAGTTTTAAAAAATATGTGGCTTTATAGGGCACATTGAATTTGCCAGGCTCAAAGGTGTGCCAAAAAGGGCATGGGCATTGGATCACCAAATGTCAAATTTCAAAATTTAAAGATGCTTGTGTCCCAAATGTGGCCCTTTTGCCCCCAAACAGCAGGCAAACCCATGCATGGGTGCTATCACTGTATTTGGGAGATGTTGTTGAACACATATTGGTGTTGTGTGACATATACCAGGACCTGTAAAGTAAAATGTGTATGAAAAAAAACACAAACAAATTGCTACCACAAAGGTTGACAAAGACTGGCAGTAGAATTAGTGCATGGAAAGAGTACAAATACTAGCATTTTCAATACCCTGGGGTGCCTAGTCTTCAAAATATATGGTTTGGTGGGGTAAATTGCATTGGCCGACTTCAAAGATGTCCCAAATAGCACATGGGGCAGAATTACCAGATTTGAAAAAATGGTTTTGAAATAGCAAAACACTAATTGCACTAATTGTCCAATTAGGTGCAGAAAAAGGGGTATTTCTAGACTCAGGACAACTACTAGAATCTATTTAGCAGGTTTTTGTTAGTTTTTATAGATTAGTAAAATATTTTTTAAGTCAGTCCTTTTTTTCAAATTCTTTCTATTTTATACTTATGATAAAATCCAAATAATGACATCTAAAGAAAGCCCTTCTTGTCCTGAACAAAAATATAACTTGTGTGGGTTCAGTAAACAAGAAGAAAATTACAGCTAAATATTATGACTGCAGAAATGTTAAAGCCATTGTCACAAAGGGTACAAAAGATAAAATCAGCCATTATGATGAAGGGTTTAACCTTCCTAATCAGCCTATTTACCATATAGGTACTGCCTGATGTTGATACAGAGAGATGGCATATCCCATCATATCTCGACAATCTTTTTTTTTTTTTAATTCTCCTATAGAAAAGGCATGTCTGACCTGACTTCTAAAACCTCACAGCCAGGTCATATTTTCCTATCCTTCTCTAGGTAGGAGACATACTTTGTTTTTAGGTGTTGGTTATTTGCGGCCTTAGGCTAGGCTGTAAATTTGTGGGCAAAGGGAGGATACATTGACCTAAAGGTATGACTTAGGTTTCTCCTGTACTTGGTTGAATTATCATATACCCAGCCTAACCCCATACCCTCACCACTGTGATTGAGTTGTCCCTATTATTCCCTAGTCTTAAATTTAAGATGCCTAAGATAATTAATATTTTTCGCCAGGCAGCACACTTGATATAAGGCATATCCTTCACCCTCAACAATAGGATATGAACATTCTTATATAAAACACACCAGGGTTTTTCTTGTCCCCCTACCACAAGTTAGATTGAATATTTTTTTTTATTAGTGATACTGTTAAAATTTCCTGTAGCAAAACATGCTTGTGGTTGGCCTAACTGAGGAGCTAGAAGTATATTCTCCCTGAGCCATGCAGATTTATTTTCTTCTGATCAACATCAGCTGGGTTGGAAACATACCCACTGAGAGTATATACTTTACTGGAATTCTTCTCAAATATATTTAAGTACTTTTAAACAAGGTAGAGGGTAAGGAAGGATTTAGTATTTCCATCCACCACAATATAAGAATGTTACATCTAAAGTTATACAAAAAACTGTTTGAATGTGTTCGTGCTTATATTATTATATGCAAACATTAATACAAATTGATATAACAATATACAGGTATTACAGATCATACCCTTAAAACATGAATGATATAACGCAATAGAAAAAATATAATGTTCCATTCTGTCCTTAAGAAAACAGATCTGAAAACTTTATTACCCGATAAGTAAATTATAGGAAAGTCTGTAGTCATGTATAAGTACTGTAAACCAGAAGAAGAAATAGTAGATTATCAATATAGACATACTAAAGTTTCCTTAATACCGTATTTGCTCGATTATAAGACAAGGTTTTTTTCAGAGCAAATGCTCTGAAAAATACCCCTTGTCTTGTAATCGGGGTC